>JANHFP010003468.1:0-27964 GCA_032468135.1 Calamaria suluensis
CTAGAAATCCTCAGCCAGTTTTGCTGGCTGAGGAATTCTGGGAGTTGAAGTCCACAAGTCTTAAAGTTGCCAAGGTTGGAGACCCCTGGCTTAATGCACTGATACAGTATATGAAAAAGGATTTACCCACACATTCAGCATTTTCTCATCTCTTTTATTAAACAATTAAACCAAGACACCTTTAACCACATTTTTTTTCAAATTAAGACAGATATCTGTGCTGATTTCTGGGCAAGATACAAAACTAAGTTGTGGTTTATATAACATAAAACCAATTCTCTTGAACTGATGACATGTACAACAAGTTGTATTTTATTTAATACTATATTCAACAAATGGCTCTTACCATGGCCTTGGCCTGGACTGAAAGAAAGTTGGTGTAATTCTTTGGTTGGAGTAAGATACCCTTCTTTCCCATGACGCTGACTCATCTTTCCTGGAGTAGAAATGTGAGATTCATCACTGCTTGCTACTGCAGCTGAAAAATAAACATAAATAATGTTGAGTTACGACATTTCACTGAATATAGTAGAAATTGTCTCCACCCTAAGGAGTTTACGTGGTAAAATGCAACACAGAAAAAGGAAGGAAATGAAGGCTAAAGTAAAAAGGCAAATAATATGTGATTCCTTCAGCTACATATTGTAAAACTGATTTGTAAAAAGGCATATTGAGGAAAAAGTTTCATTATAAAATATGAGATCATAGTTTAAGCAGGATTTGAAAATGTATAATTTACTTAGAAAGGGTAAATAAAGAAGTAGTAGACTGTTAAAATGGTGCTGAAGCTCCATCTTAAAATATATAAATAGAACGAAGGGAAAACATAGTTTTAGAGTGTTTAGAAAATAAGGCATTGATTTATGTTCAACAATGGTAAAACACAAAAATAATATCCATTACTATCCACTCATTAAGTTTAGAAAGTCGAATAGTTTTGAATATTTAAAGTAGAAAATGAGAAAATTTTGAATTATTTGATTGAAAAATGTTCAACATAAGGCTTTGCTTCTAAATTCAGCTCCCTTCCTTTTAAATCATTGTTACAAAGGTCTGATTAACTGGGCATGATACCTTTGATCTAATACATCTGGAGAGCATGAAAGAAGAGTAACATGGGGTAACATGAAGTAATTGCAACATGATTTCTTTTCATATTATAGTGGTAACCTTTTAATGATATGCATTAGAAAATTATAAAATGCTAAAACGTAGCATTTTAATCTTGCTTCATATCATTATTTTCTGGTATCTTTAGAACTGAAAAAATTCCTAAATCTGAATTTCTGAAAATTATCAAGCTCTATGTATATAACGTATAGTCATCATGCATACTTAAAAACTCCCCTCCTTTCTGACTACCAATTCCAAACATAAATTTCCTTAAGCGATGTATTAAAAATTCTAAATTAAAAAGCTATAGATTCTATAGATTTTTCAATTCAAAATCTAATTCCCAAACACATTTTTATTTTTTAAAGATGTTAATCCTCTTTTTCTCTCAATGTAATTGCTTGATAATTTGTCCTTCTTCTGATATTTTACAGTCACAGTGCCCTCTAGAGATATTGTTAAAAAATGTAAGCTTTCTAAATTCTCAATTACTAGATTGGGCTCCACAGATGGAAAATCTCACAGCTCTTGAAGCTGTCATGTCTAATATAATCCAAGAGCCCTATTTATAACAATGACTAGCAAATTAAATAGTAGAGGGAGAAATGCATTTGCAGACAAAGCAACATGCTATCAGTCTACTTGGCATAGCCTCTCCTATTTCTTTTCAGTCTCATCACTGAATTTGCACTGTCATTGCAAAGTAGTCAATATATATGAATATTTATGAATTTTGAGAGTCTACAAAACATATTATTCCAGGAAAGTAATGATTAAAGAAAAAGACTAGCCAGACCACATTCATTCTTACATTCCCCTAAAATTATCCTGACATGTTGCTCATTGTATTATTTCACATTACCAGAAAAATTGTAAGTTTTGAAATGTCAACATCTGCACAAACCTAAAGTGTGTATGGTTTATAATATTTCTTTTTACAAATGGACAATATGATAGATAAAGCTAAGAGTAATGCAAACTGTGATGGCAGGTGAGGCTTTGGAATGAGTCAATCAGGGAAGTCATCTCTTTTACAAACAGAAATTCACAATTCAAAAGCTCAAAAGGAGGCAATGGCAAACCTCTAGTCCTGCAAAGAAAATACATGGACAAGGCCAGGGCTGAAATGCTCTGAATTCTGCTACCGGTTTGCTTTGTGCATGTATGCACACTAAACTCACTTTGTGTATATGTGCACCGCACGTGCTAAGAAGCTTTTTCTGAGTCTGCAAAGGTAAACAAAAGAGCAGGGGAAGGAACAGCTGTGCTGCACGGTTTGCATTTGCTAGAAAGCAGGATTCCTGCTTTCTAGTGAATATAAATCATGTGGCACAGCTGATTGTCACACAGTTGATTTTCGGAACTTTTTAAAAACTATTTTTAGCATTTTTTTTACTTTTGGTTCCGGAGAACTAGAACTAAAAAAAATGCTAAAAAAGTTTTTTAAAAAATTCTGAAGATGAGTTGCATGACATGCAATCGCTGGAAATTTCTTTTTACTGTTTAAAGCATTTTTTACTACCGGTTCAGTGAACTGGTAGCTTTTTTTACTACAGGTTTGGGCGAATCAGCCCAAACTGGTACCATTTCATCTGTGGGCAAGGCTAAAGAATTTAGTCAAGTTTGGGTGCCAGATGCCTCTCTAGAAGGAATACATTCTTCTAGCTACCAAGAAAGCACCTCCATGAATATACTTGTAGGTGATGCCATGATCAAACCAAAGCATAAGAGAGTACAGGTAGTCTTCGACTTAAAAATAGTTCATTTAGCAACCATTTAAAGTTACAACAGCACTGGACAAAGGGACTTATAACCATAGAAAATAGTTTAATTCAGTCCAATAGAATTTTCCTTTTTAAAAGTAATTTTTAATAGCATTTTAACAATAACTAGACAACCCATACCTTGTTGGGACATTGTTTTGGAGATATTTTCTTACATAAACTGAGAAACAGAATAAATAAGGGTGGGTAAAAAAGCAGTTGGAATGGGAGCCAGTTCTTTTTCTTATGGGAATCTGGCAAGGAGCACTGGAAATCTCTCTTCCCTTGCCTTCCCTTCCCAGTAGCAGATTATTTGATTTTATTTAGTGTTTTATTTTATTTGGCATCTGTAGAGGTCATGCAATCATTGCTGTGCAACACTAATAAAACACATTAGATATACATATTATATACACAGACACACAAATAAGTTGAAATAAAGCACCAGCAAATATCTATATACAGTATATGTATAAAATATGTGGATAATACATGAGATAAAATATTAAAGTAAAACCATAATAAAATCAATATAATATGGTGCCATAGTCACAATAGGCTAGATGTCGTAATTCAATATCTAAAGATGTTAACCATCTAACTGCTTCTTGTGTGGCTGCAATAAGACCATACTAGGTGTGATGTCAATCCTTTATTACAAATGTGTTCAGGGTTTAACAGTTATGCTTATAGTTGCATATCAAAGCCGTGTCTGCAGGCACATTTTCTGAAAGTTGATTTAAAAAATTAACATTTGCTATTTCTTTGGACCTTCCATATGTGCTTGAGAAAAGCATATATTTGTCACAATAGGTTTTACAATTATTTGTTATTACTAGTTTTATTATAACTGTTATTTAATTCTGCCTTTTATACCACTTAAGGCAGCATACTTAAATTTCCTGTCCCTTATTTTATGTATTTTATTCCTTTGTTTCTGAATTTATTAAATACTCAGAATTTGGTAATAATATGAAATGAAAGTATGGCCCTATGAAAAAAATAGTTCTTTCAATGTTGCAGAAACTATTTACTAACCTGAAGTTCCCTGCCATTCTTTGATGTCACCATGATGCTACAGTTCAATTGAGTACGGAGAATAGTAAACAAAGGTATCCAGGCCAAAAGGAAAAGAGAAGGAACACAGCAGATATAACAAAAAGAACAGAAAAACAAGGAAAATAGCAGGTTAGTTTAAAACTAAAATGACAACATGCATATCATAGTTTTTTTAAAAAAATATTTAACTAAAATATTTAAAATATTTAAAAAAATATTGCACCGCCCCGAGTCCGCGAGGAGAGGGGCGGTATATAAATTTAATAATAAAATAAATAAATAAAATAAAAATAGAGGATTTTTTTTAAAAAAAAGTATTGGCAAGTATATTTAGCAAAGCTACAGTAATTCTTAGCTTATTATTGTAATGGTAAGGCCTATACTATTTGAAAATTCATATTTTCCCTAACGTTCTTATTTCTAGAAACTTGAAAGAAAATACTTCAAGGGATGAAGTTAAAAGTACATCTAATATATATTAAAGATGATGAATGAACAAACAAACAAATGAAAGCAAGCACTTTGCCTTGAGTTTAACAACAACCATGTCACTGTTGCTACTTGTATATATTTTTCTGTTCCACCAAATTCAGCAAGTGAAGATGGAAATATTATAGATTGAATAATTAAACTGGAAGAGGAGAGAGACCACTAAATGGAAGCAAAATACAAGACATTAAACATAAATCTTTCAACTATGCAAACCCTACAATCCTATGTATGGAGAAAGACACTTTTCAGTTAACAACCACAAAATACAAACCCCCAAAACCTGAAAAGGAATTTATTTGTGAATTTCCCATATGCACTATATGTTGAAAGAGAAATAACTGAGGGAAAAGAGAACCAACCTTGCTAAATTTCAAATGACTTATTTTAAGCACTCCATAAGGAGGAAATTGGAATTGGCAACATGCTTTATAAATCAAAAGAAAATAATTCTCCTTGCAAACAGGGCTAGCTGGAGACTGGATAAAATGAGGCAGCTTACCTTACAGTTAATGCTGAGCAGTATGAAGATGTATGTACCACATGGCTCAATTTCCACTCCAAGCTATCCTATCCTTCAGGTGGCCTTGGAGAATATTGTCAGTAGCAAATTAAGGTTCTATTGCTAATATATTCAATTTTAAATGAAATTGGGAGATTGAAATAGAATAAGGAGGACATTGAATTTAGAATAGAGACGGATAGTTGGATGGATAGATGAAGTTAAGCCAAGATGTAAAAACACAGTTATGGAATATAGTAAACCAATAAGCTAAGGAAATGAACTACAGGCCAATTAGATTATAGGTAGTCCTGCATTTTATGACCAGTCACTTAACAACTGCCACTTAACAAAAGTCACTAAACAAAAAAGATTCTTTTGGGTTTTTCTCACATGGGGAGAAAATCAACTGGACAAATGTTGAAAATAGAAATGAAAAAAAAGGTGAGTAGTTCTCTTTTCCTGATATTCCTCTGCTGAAACTGACAACTTGCACTGAGTACTGGGGCGGGGGCAGCAAGAGGGACAAGGAGCAGAAATAGGAAGCACAGCTAACTGTACTGAATTAATTTTTTAACAGCTTATGTTTCAATGACGTTGAAAACATGAATAATGTAGAGTTACTACATAACCTGAATTTTCTATACAGTATGTTCAAGCTCTGAATATGTGAGCCTTGTGTTTTTTACTCCGTTCAATGATTTTAATTACTTGCAGATCCTTTGCATTTTCAGCTATAGAGTACAGCAGTTTGCTGAAGTTCCTTCCTCCAGTTTTAAAATAATGCTCACTTTCTTCCAGCTTCCCTAAATATACAGTCATGTGAAAAAGAAAGAATATCCTCTATGAATTTTATGGCTTGTTTATCACATGGGTCCTCAAACTACGGCCCGTGGGCCACATGAGGCCTGCCAAAGCCATTAATCCAGCCTGCACAAGACCACAAGCCTGCCTCGCCCACATCGTCCTACCCACCCTTCAGCCGAGTGGAGGACTTACTTTCACAAGGTCCACCGGCTGCAACTGAAAGGTAAGGCCAACAATTTTTAAGGCCTGCAGAGACATTCTGGAGGGTGGGGAAGGTGAAAAACAGGACACACAGATGCCCCCAAAGGCCAAAAATTGAGCAAAAATTGCCTGGTTTTCACCTCCCCCCTCCAGAAGATAAAGAGAGAGGGAGAGACAGAAAGAGATTTCTCAAGCTCCTTGGGGCTGAGACGAATTGCTGCAAAACTGAGTTTTCTGAAGTGGACCAATAGACTCTTAAACAACTGAAAAAACAACTAAAAAGAAAAGTGAACCAAAAGAACAACATACAAACAAAAGCAAATAAAGCACCCCGGGAACAAAATAAATTAAAGTTTAATTTGTGTGCATTGTTTAATGGACTGTTAAATTGGCCATACCCATCTAGTCACATGATCTAGCAATGTCCAGCCAACCGTCTGCCCCCCCCATCTGAGGGACCGTGAATTGGCCCCGTTTAAAGTGTTTGAGGTAATTAGAGTATATAATTGTGATCTGACACCAGGTACAATGGATACTAGTATATCTTCTGAACAAAGTTTAAAAACCCTGATATCCATCTTAAAAATGAAAACTACCTTTCTGTAGACTATTGGAAGGGACTCTTTCCTGTATGAATTACCTGACCTCAGGATCAGCCATAAAGGTCTTGTCTATCTATCACTAAAATCTGTTTGGACCTTTAGTGAAATTGTCTCATTGATATGAAATAACTGAAGTGCAAAGATTGAGGATCACTGGCCTATTTGGAACTGGGCCACATGAGTGATGGGGCTGGCGCATCTAAATTTGCACAAGTCAAGCTGTTCGCGCGTGTGCACACACACACACACATCAGCCTGCTGCTCATGCAGTTTGGCTTAGAGAACACAGGAATAAAATTCAAGATGATCTTAATTGGTTAGAAAAATGATCTTTAAAAAGTAGTAAATTTAACAAAGATGAATGTATAATTCTTTATAAAAGAATTTTATAAATGCAATAAAAACGTTCTATGTGGCTGATGATCACTACCTGCCAATATGAGGGCTGCCGCATTTTGCACAAAATGTAGTCTTCCAGGGATCTTTAAAGTCAGCTCTATATAGTAGACATTGCAATAGTGATGCAAGCACATCACCAAAAGGTGATAAAAGTACAACACACTTTTGCAAGTTTATTCTGCTATATTTAAGGCTACTATTGGCACATTAGCCGAAGCTGAGCAAATGTTTTCCTGTTCATGGCCTATACCCAGCCATCTAACAGCAATTGTGAATACAGGATAAGCTCTTATTTGCAGAACTCCTCTCAGGTGTAGTGCCTCCTCTAAGAGACACAGATCCAGCTCAGAATCATAATGGAGAAATGGAAATGCCGTTTAAAATGGGTCCAACTTCAGCTGGTTTACACAATGAACATACTTATAGCCTCCAGACTCATTTGCTAAATATTGTTGCAATAATTATATTTGGAATTCATGGGGAATTCTTTTAGTCTACTCTGGTTTTATTTCATATTATACAAATTTTACCCCAAAGAGGAATATGTTTGTCATCAGCTCAATTTCACTAACATATTTTCATGTAGCTACTTTTTTTCTGCTCTTATATGGACAAAATTAAGGCTCTATGCATTCAAGACACTGAAAGTAGCCTATGTCTTGCTGTATCTTTAACACTATTTAGCAGTTTCTACTAATATTTGTTTATTTAATTTATTTATATTTTATATTTCAAAACTGCTAATCTCCCTCAAGACAGAGTTCTGAGCAATGTACAATGTAATCAACATATAAAACAACACAAACAAAATTAGAATACTAAAATTAATTTAAGATCTTTTTTTAAATTATGAGATTATTATATCATAAAATTTCAAAGAAATAAATTCAAAGATGGCCATTTTTGTTGTTGTTAGTTGCAAAGTCGTGTCCAACCCATCACAACCCCATGTACAACGTTCCTCCAGGCCTTCCTATCTTCCACCATCCTCTGGAGTCCACCCAAGGTCACGCCTACTGCTTCAGTGACTCCATCCAGCCACCTCATTCTCTGTCGTCCCCTTTGCTTTTAGCGTTCTCTTACTGACAGACAAAGAGATGGACGGACTTTAGAGTCCCTTTATATAACTTCTTTCCAATATTCTGTTAGCTCGGAGAGAATTAAAAAGCTGCGAAGAATGGTCTCAAGGGTGGAAACCCACTTCAGGTAGGAGTGCAAGCAAAATGGCTTTCGATGAATTCAGGAGAGGCTTACAGAAAATCCAACTGCTTTGAATTCCTTGCTGCTTTATTGAATTGTCTAAGTATTACAAATAACACGCTTTGAATGTCACTTAGGTTGCAGGATTTATAATATTGGCGTCACAAGGGGTGCCCAAGTGGTGCTTTATCTATGGAAGTGAGAGCACTCTAGGATGAGACCACAATTTTAGCCAAGTCTATTAAATATCCAATTAAAAGTAACTTCACAGTTTGCCTGATTAGGCTGGTGATTGGACAGTCAGGAAAGCATTCTATTCCTTTTAACCTAATTTAAATGGAGTTAGCTTGTCAAGCAAAAATAGAAATTATTAGATTACTGTCCCCAGAACTAAGGATCATCGAAGCATTCAAGAATAATTTATATGAGATTTAAGTCAATGAAGTCATTTATGGTTGGTTTTATTACTATAAATTGTGCTAAAGGGTTTAAAGAAAGGATAAAAACTAACAGAAAACAATAAAGAAAGAAAAAGAATAATAAAATACAGAAAAAGAAAAAAAAACATGAGAAAGAAAAGATAAAAAGAGCTAGAAGCACTTCCAATTTCCTTTCAACAAATGCAAGTATGATTATAAAGTTATCTCTTACTCTATGGTTATAAAAAACCTCTCTTTTTCTATTATTTAGTTTTCACCCTAATCTTAAAAACCACAAGTCATTGGTTATTTTTTCCTGTTTCATGTAAAATGTAGATACTGTCTTTTCTCTAATCAAGGAAGTCAATTTAGCCATCTCAGTAAAGGTCCATGATCTTCACTAATCATTCCTCTATTGTGGGTTGGATTGAACTTTTCCACTTTTGAGCATACAGTAATCTCATTGCAGTTATCATGTATAAAATCATACCCACCCCCCAGTTGATTATTCATTAATTTCCACAGAAAAGTCTCTGGTTCCAATGGTACATTAATCTTTAAAAAAATTCAGAATTAGTGTCTATATATATATCCAAACATTTTTGGTGTGTGTGTGGGCTTTTTTACGCATCCACCGTACATAGTAAAATACCCTCTCATATTGTTCCCATTTCCAGCATAAATTCAAAGTACCTTTATACATTCTAGATAATCTCTTTGGTGACAAATACATCATTTAATTTAAAAAAAACACTTTAACACTACAAGGTAAATTTCAATCCTTTCACTTGTAGTTAGTGATGATCTAAGCCAGGGTATTAAACTGGTGGCTCATAGGCCAGATGTGTCACCTGCAGGCCACAGCCACCTCAGTTTCACGAAGGGGGAAAAACATCACAAAATATCACGTGGTGGCAATGTGACAGCCTGAGTTTGACACCTGTGATTTAGCCAATCATTATGAAATCTGATTGGAATGGATGAGAGTACCATCCATTCTCTCTGAAACTCCAAAACTCTCTGAATTTTGAGCATCCTGAAACCTGTTCTGGTGAGATTAAAAGCTACCTCAATTATTTACCCCTGAGATGTTTGCAATGTGTCTTCTATCAACCCTTGAGGGGGACTATACAGATATTTCTTGGTGAACAACCATACACTCAGTGACTGTTTGAAGTTATGATGGCACCAAATGAAACTCAACCTTTTTCAAAGTTGCACTGTTGCAAGTTCGGTGGCAAAGTTGAACTGTTGCACCTCATGGTGACATGATTACAATTTGAGTGCTTGGCAATTTACAGTTACAATGATCACAGCATCCTGTAGTCATGGATTCCATTTGTGTCCTTTATTGCTGACTTCCGATGAGCAAAGTCAATGGGAAGCCAGCAGAGGTCACAAATGGTGATCACATAACATTGTGCTTAACAATTTGCACAAGCCTCATTTAACTATCACAACTGAAACTGCTGTAACTACCACAACTGCCACAACTGAAGATGTCACAAATGGCCACCATAAGTCAGTACAGGTTTTGATACTGCGGTTTATGGCCGCTTCGTTTAGCAATGGAGTTGCTGGTCCCACTTACTGTTGTTAAGGGAGGACTACCTACAATCCTTAATGAAATAAGGGAATCTGGTTTGGGGGATTTTAAGCAGGGGTAAAATCCACCAGGTTCTGACAGGTTCTGGAAAACCAGTAGCAGAAATTTTGAGCAGTTCAGAGAACCGGCATATACCACCTCTGGCTGGCCCGAGTGGGGAGGGAATGGGGTTTTTGCAGTATCCTTTCCCTGCTTCACCCACCAAGCCACACCATGCCCACCAAGCCATGCCCACAGAACTGGTAGTAAAAAAATTTGGAATTCACCAATGATTTTAAGTACTTGTTTAAATTCTTGTTGCAGTGCAATTTTACAAGAACCTATGGATTTCCCCAGCTCAGGAACATAAAGGAATTCAAGGAGTGAACTAACTGAGTTGTTCTAATTATTTTCCTATCATATGTTAATTAGAAATAGAAACTGAATATAATCTGAGCAACATTTACATTCTCTATTTCAGGTTACCCTAACTCTATTTGCTAATGACTTGACTCTTCTTCTGCAAAGAGTTCCTACACAACCTTCCCAACACCAACAAATCAGGATAAATGGGAGCAATAACCATATTTGCTTCTTCCTACACAGCAAGTGGTAGCACCTAGTTAACTTAGTTGCTCCTAAAAACTATATGGATATTCTAGACCTATAAGCTAGGCTGTGAGATCAAAAAGCATCATAGAAGCTATTCCTAGCAAATCACTTAAACACTACTAACAAGAAAACTAAATGGAGAGTCAATGAAGTCATCAGGATTTGAAGTCATCATGAGGGAGTTGTTATGTTTACATTATTTATATAAATGAACATAGAACATAGGATGATAGGGTTGGAAGGTACTTTGGAGGTCTTTTAGTCCAGCCCCCTGCTAGAATAGGAGACTCTATATTGTTTCAGACAAATGGTTGTTCAGTCTCTTTTTGAAAGAGCACCCACAACTTCTGAAGGCAAACTGTAACAGCATTGCCAAAAAAGGCATTAAGAATTGTTAAGCTAATTTTGCGAAGCTTCTTCTCCAGTAACATTGTTTTGTATTGTATCTAGGGCATAGAAAACCTTTGCCAGACCAATTATCGAATACAGCTCATCTGCCTGGAATCCACACTGTATACCAGACATTAATATGATTGAGCGGGTCCAGAGGTGTTTCACTGGAAGAGTACTCCCCTCCTCTACTCACAATAGAATTCCTTATGCCACCAGGCTTGGAATTTTGGGCTTGGACAAACTGGAACTGCACCACCTGTGGCCTGATCTAAGCATAGTACACAAAATTGTACACAAGATGTCTGTTGCAACATCTTACCTGTCAATAGTGTTGGGGTCGGATCGATACTGGTGGAAGAACTAGGAGCAATGTGGAAGTAACTGGGATTAAGTCCAAAGCAGTGAACAACACAGACACTTAGTGTGTGATAAAAGAATATATTTATAGAACATAAAACTATTTACAATGATAAACAAAACAAATACATAGTCTTACATCAGACTTAACATAACATAGGTACAAACCTGCAGCATGCTAGTTTGTCTAGGCTTAGCCTTAACATCAGGCCATACCAAAACAAAGGTAAAAGGATATGGACCCTAAGTACATTGAATCCTTCCCTCAAGCAGTGGTTCAATCATTAGGGCCAGTGAACATTCTGGCTCTCCATACTTTATTCAGCCAAACCCTATAATTACAATAATCACAATATACATCATCAACTACATTCTTAAAGCTAAAACAGACAAATACATAGAGGCTTCTTAAAGACCTAACAAATAGCTTCTTCAGCTTCAACCTCAATAGTACACAGACAAACTATCGATACAAACTCAAGGTAAACCATTCCAAACTCGATTGCAGAAAATACGACTTCAGCAACATAGTGGTCAATGCCTGGAATGCACTACCTGACTCCACTGTTACATCCTCAAATCCTCAGCTCCAGCTTCAACCTTAAACTGTCTACCATGGACCTTCTCACCCCATTCCTAAGAGGTCCGTAAAGGGGGCATGCATAAACACATCCACGTGCCTACCATCTCTGTCCTACTACCCCCATTTATTCGTATTCATTTCCCTTATTCATATCCATGTTCATATTCATACCTGCTATCTTGTACATGTTTGACAAACTAATGAAGTAAAGAAATAAGCTGTTCCATTGGTTGCTTGCACTCACCATAGGAAATTTCCCCTTAGTTCTAGGTTGCCTCTCCTTGGTTAGTTTCCAACCGTTGTTTCTTGCCTTGCCTTCTGATGCTTTGAAAAAGAGGTTAATCCCCTCACCTTTGAAGGAGCCTCTCAAATATCAGGACACTGCTTTCATGTCGCCCCTAGTCCAGAAGGCACAAATCCTACTGGAGGCCAAGAAAATGAGGAATATTTTTCTTTCTCAAAGTCAAACAAAAAAAAAAATCAACCTTGAGACAGGAATTTCATCCTGGCATTTGTAGATTATAGAAATAAAACTCTTGTGTGAGGGTCTTGGTCTGATCACTTTCCATCTTCACCTTTAGTCCCATCCCCTTTCAGGAGTGTGTGTGGGGGTTATCATGCAGGCTCAAGATGATTCTCTTATGTGGGACAATTTCTTTATAGGACTCCAATCTATTTACAGCGACGCACTTGAAACATCCTGAGCTAGAAAAATCTTTGAGCTCCAAACAACCATACATAGGACTCCTGAATCTATCCTCACACAACGTAATTCACCGCTTTCATCATTCTGTTCCTTCTTTCTGCTCTCTCACTAATGCGGGGCTCCTGATTCTTATTTCTGAAATGTATTTAGACCGATACTGCTGCCATTTTACATATTAGATTACCAAATGTTAATATATTTATGCATGGAGAAAACAAATGCCGTTGACGGAGGTCAAGAAAAAGGGAGAACGGAGTTAATAAATGTGCCTCAAACTTGTTGGATTGATCTGCCAACATAGTCAAAACCAACTGAGGAGTAAGTAAAAAGGTTTCCCTCACACATATGTGCTAGTTGTTCCCGACTCTAGGGGGCGGTGCTCATCTCTGTTTGAAACCCGAAGAGCCAGCGCTGTCCGAAGATGCCTCTGTGCTCATTTGGCCGGCATGACTAAATGCCAAAGGGGCACGGAACGCTGTTACCTTCCAAACAAAGGTGGCCCCTATTTTTTCTACTGCCATTTTTTTACGTGCTTTCAAAACTGCTAGGTTGGCAGAAGCTGGGACAAGTAACGGGAGCTCACCCCATTACGTGGCACTAGGGATTTGAACTGCTGAACCGCCAACCTTCCGATCGACAAGCTCAGCTGTCTTACCCGCTGAGTCAGTGTCCCAGTAAATAAGGACCACAGAAATGGCAAATGCATATGCCTCAGAAAGGAGATTTGAATTTACTGAGAGAGAAGATAGCCATCCCATGAAAAACATTAGTGGAGAACTCGGCGGGTAGGAAAGAGCAATAAAAAGGAGAAGTAACATTCATTGGAGAACTATTTATTGGGGGAAATGGCATTGAAATGAAGCACTATTAAGGGGACAATACCATGAAAATATAAAAACATTCACAAAGCATCTCAGTAGGGGATCTAACAGTCAGTGGGAAATAGCATTGAAAGGAAACAGCGTTCATTGGGAAATAGCATTTAAAACAATAAGCAGTATTGAGGGGTGGAAGTGAACAGCCCTGGAGGGGCGGTAACAGTGGAACAGCCTGTACGGTGCACTTTTAATAGGAAGGGAGAGTCCAGTACATGTTCTGTATTGCAATAGAGAGGGAAGGAGAGAGCCAAGTGTGATTTTTGGAGAAGCCAGAGAAAGGAGAGGTACAAATGTCTTAAACGTGGGGGGTTGGGAGTTCAGAAGAAAGGTGGGAGTGGAATGTGGACCGAGGACCTTGTGTTATGTAACAGATCATGGGTAGAGGAAGAAGACAATAAGTAAGGACTGTTAGAATTAGAAAGGAGGAAGGGAGCGAAAAGACATGTGTTCCTTTTATGGTGCAAAGATTTTGAGAATCAGTGATGAACATGGCCTCCAGACATTTGAAAGATGAAAAGAAGGAAGGAGGTCTTTAGAGTACTTCTTTCTTCATCTGAGTCAACTTAGTACTCTCATTGCCTTCCTGAACTCATGGGATCTATGAGTTTGGATTAGTTTGGGGTGTAGATATTGGTTCTTGCTCCTTTATCTAATCTGGATCCAACCGAGGAGACAAAATCATCTCTTTCTCCCAGGCTTTGAAGTTCAATTAAGCTGCATCTGCCCTAGGGACCTGGAAAGGTTGTACTTCTGAAGTGTAAGGAAGCATGGGAAGGAGGAAATCAAGGCGGGAGAGGCTTAAATGACCATCTTGAAGATGAAATTGCTTATCCAACTCATAGGGAAATCAGAGCAGGCCTCCGCCCGGAGTGACCAGCCTCAGATCCAGGCAAATAAGGAGTGTGAACCTCAGGCTGCTCAGAGAGTTTCCGGGAATAAATCAAGTTTGCAAGGAGGAAATAAACTCTGGACCTTGCCTCCCAGCTTCTACATTTATCTCAAGTGACTTTAATTAAAGCACGAGGTTTCTCCCTTCCTGATTGTCCAAAAAGCTGGATTTTCTAAAAAAACTGCATTTCCCAATGTGAATTATTCAGTGATTCAGGGCAGTGAATCATCTCCTCGCTTAAAAGCCAAAGTACATAAAAGGCATCCCAGTTCTGATTGGCTGACAAATCTGCTTTGGTCATTCATGATGATGAACATTGATTAAATCTTTGATCTAGGCTCCTTTTCAACTTAATGCTAAAGTGTGTCTTTCCAATGTTTAAGCTTTACTCATATGTCAATATTACCCTTTTCTTTGTATTTTGTGTTAAATCTGGATTCATTTTGAATGTCCTGTGTACTATGTGTACTTGTTGCTAATATATTTTTAAAGATTTCTGGAAGGTTTGATGAGCTCTTTTCTTTTTTCGTCTTAGGTGCTGTGCAATGGCCCAGGAACATGTGTTCCCATATGTCTATCTGCCTTTTTACTCAAAATACTTGGACTAAAGAAACTAACCATTGTGTATGTTGAGAGCATCTGCCGTGTTGAAAACCTATCTCTGTCAGGAAAAATTCTTTACCACTTTTCAGATTACTTCATTGTCCAGTGGCCTGCTCTTAAAGAAAAATACCCCAAATCTCTCTATTTTGGAAGAATAGTGTGACATGCTATGAAGAAAAATAACTAGTGCCAGTATGACCAGTAAACATTTTTGGGACTCTGAATTTCTTGAATTTCTTTCAAGCTAGACCTGATAGTAAATCAAACAGTTTGTATGTGTGTGCCATCCAAGTTCACATAGTTGGCACCCTGGGAATACTGTTGCTTTGTTGTTAGTTCCTAAATCTGTGATGTATTTTTTTTAATCCCCCCCCCAAAAAAAATCTTGACTGCTTTATATAGATATTTATTTTTGTACTCTACTATAATTGCTTTTAATTGTTTTTGTTATTGCCATCCAGAGGCACTTGTCTGAGATGGGCATCTGTAGAAATTAAACAAATAAAAAAGGATGATTTGATTAATATGACACCAGTACTGATGTGTTACTGCAGCCAAGAAATTAAAAGACGCTTGCTCCTGGGGAGGAAAGCTATGGCAAATCTAGACAGCATTCTAAAAAGCAGAGACATCACCATGCCAACAAAAGTGTGTATAGTCAAGACTATGTTTATGTCTGTCTGTTTTGTGGAGGCACCTGGTTACCCAAATATGGGAGGGAGCAACTTAGCTTCCATTTTGCCCTTCAGCTCATCGCTAGAGACTATTCTGGTAGTAATTATACAACAACATTGTGACGCTATATGTTTCTAATTGTTTTTTGCTCATATTTAAATTAAGGGAGACTAGTATAGATCTATTTCAAGCTTTTTAGCTCTCATCAGCTAGCCACACCCTTACTGGATTCGAACCTGGGTTGCCTGCATCTTAGGCAGTTGTAGTAACCAATTTTATTAACCAACCAATTAACAATTAGAAACATATAACGTCACAATGTTGTCATATAATTACTGCCTGGATAGTCTCTAGCAATGAGCTGAAGGGCAAAATGGAAGGTAAGTTGCTCCCTCCCATATTTGGGTAACCAGGTCCCTTCACAAAACACACACGCACACACACATATGCACACATACACACACATTCAAGTATTAACATACACACCTTATCTTTCTTTTGCATAAAGCATTTCCAACCTGCACCAGCAGGAATAATGAATGCAAACCCTGGAAGCCTCTTACATGTGTAGTCAGTAGGGAACAACTTGGCTACAAGCATTTTTACATATCTTCCAGCAAACGGAGAATTAAAGAGCCAATTGCTCAATTTTAGAGCCAAAGGCTATCCTGTGGATTTATGAGACCCCTGAAAGAAACCACAAACTAATAATTTACCAAAATTATTATTCCATAAACATGCATATACGGTTTTGCACTCGTCTCATATGGGTTTTCTTTTAACATTTTACACATTTCCATTAAACAAATCCTTATTTTACTGGCCCAAAGCACCATTTTAGGGGACTCAGTCTGGTATTAAATTACAATTCTTATTTCAGTGTGCCCCAGAACATTTCTTGATTGTTTTCATTTGCATTCCCAAAGCAGTACATCCCATAGCTTGCTGTAACTTAATGTTTAAATTTCATAAATTCATAAGTGGTCCGCAGAATTTAAAATTATGAACTTAGTGGTCCCTGAGGTCCGAAAGGTTGGTGACCCCTGTTCTAGTGCACATATGACAGTGTGGCTCCCAAAGTAGTAATAGCCCTTAATCTCTGTTCCCTTCAGAATTGAATGAAATACAGTAACTGCAGTTCCCCACCCAACTCTTTCACCGTGTTTCTATATACATTCTATTTATGCTGGAGATTCTAGCAATTCCCAGGAAAAAATGAATGAATGAATGTCATAGGTTTCTGAAAGATTGTGCTAAGGACAGTAGTGGTAAGGTTAGACCATTTGAAAATATGTTTAGTTCTTTGCTCCTCTATTCAGTCATCTATATAATCAAAGTGGAAGAGCAACAATAATAAAACCTTCTAAGGGAGAACAAAGTAGTATATCAACCAATCTATACACAGAAGTGGAGGATGCAGCAAAGTCGAGGTTACCTATTCTTCCAAGTTTAAGTTTAGTTTAACATTTTGCTGCCACTACCGCAAAATGATATCCTTAGAATTCTATTCCTCATAGCCTGGCATCTTTCAGCTATAGGACGAAAAAACTACTAAGTACTTTCTGCTTATTTACAGAGATAATTTATTTTGTTGTAAGAACCACCAGTGTTCCTCTCTTCTTTAACAATTGTTGATTGTTATATCCACTAATTATCTCCTCTTTCTTCCCTCCCCTTCCCTTCTTTTTCACTGTTCAGCTGTCCACTGTTTTTCTCCTCATGTCCCTCCCCTTCGTCTCTTAACCTCGTCATGCCTGCTTTATGAGGACAGTTTCTTACATTATACTAATGAAGCAAATGATCCTTTTTATCATAGAAGGCTTCATGGTATTATGTCAAACAAGCACTAGATTTCCATCGAGTAATGAGAGTCGAACCGGAGGCATGAAAAAATATCAAAGAATGCAAAAACCAAAGATAGGATAATGCATATTGGGTAAATGTTTCAAGAAGAAGGAGACTAGACAAAATGACTACAGATGCTGAGATGTCCTGGTTTTAGATGGAAAACAAATTCTGAAATTCAACATTTTGAGTTGAAGGATGGGGATTAGTGAAGGCAAGAAGTCTCTTTCATAGAAAAAATGACTGTCTCAACGGGTGCAGAAATATAACTGAACATCTCAGAGGAAGAACATTATCAGTTATAAGAGGGAAAAAGGTTTTTTTAAAAAATCATTTGGGAAAATGCCAAGTGACACAGGAACGTGTATGGAAAAAATATAGGAAGGAAGTTTTCTTAAAAAAAATATGTCTTAATGTGTACCTTTTGGATTACCTTCAAGTTCCAAAGCAGCCTGAGCTATTATTGTGTGTTGTATCATTTTATTGCTTATTCATAAAGATATTTTGCTTCATATGTACATTCCATAAATACATTCTGGAATCTGTGCTAGTGTTGTCCAATATATATTCCTGATTGAATATTATGAGAAGTGTAATATAATACATCTGTTAAGCACCAGTTGGGAAAGGTTGATTTAGGCCAAAGAAGAAGCTAAAGATTTAATGTAGCATCAGATAATTTGATTGTGGGAATAAAGATAGCAACAGCACTATGTAAAAAGAAAATAAGCATCTTTGGAAAGGCAGGAAAAATGCCTCTCTCACATACACAAACACACATACTATGTTGCATTCAGATTTAATCAGATCTATGAAATGCAACAAATTGTTGCTCTGTGTGGATTACATGTTTAATTATTTTTAGCAGAATATGTAAGCTAAGTCTACCTGAAACATTTCAAGCAAGCCATGCAAAATGCTGAACTCTTTGATGCAATATAGTTTCTTTATCTAAGAAAAATCATAATAAGATTTTGTAGTGAGAGAAGAGAGAGAGGAAATGGAGGAATTTCTGTTTTTTCCTCCTCCACCTTTGCAGTATAAATCTTCTCTGTAAACAAATTATGTGCCTTTAGAGATAGTTATGGTTTTCTTTACTCTGTACTCACTTTACAGTATTGGTTCCTTAAATATAGATCCCTCTTTATTTCTTTAGATATAAAGCAGGTCTTTTAAATTTGTTAAGCTTAACAATTGAACCCCACACTTACCTTGTGAAGTATCACATATAATACTTTTTGTTTATCCTCATTCCTAACAGTTCCATATGCTGAGTTCCTTTTAAAAACAAAGCTGGGCACTGAAAGTAACTAAAATATATACTTTCCTCTGTTTCAACTAACTGGGTTTCTAACACTCAGGGAGTTTGGACCAAGGTTTTCCATTATCATTCCATGGGAGAGAAACTGCACTTTGCTGAACTGAAATGGCAAAACCAATGGCTTAGAAAGAGGTCACCCAAGTCCATTCTATGTTCCCACACAGATTCCTCAGCACTTTTTAGCGTAGTCTCAACTAACTATAAAATGCCACCAGTGTAGCTAACCTTCTGTAAAATGCCTATGAGCATCATGTTGCTTGTCTGGTTCTCCCCCAGAGAGGCTAGTCAGCATTAAGAATGTATAAAGTATGATTCTGTCAGAGCATTTTGGCAACTATTTGTTATGATATTGCTTCCTGTCAAGCGCATAATGCAATTTTGTCTACCATAAAAATAAACACTGTGTGTGTAATCTCAGACACTTGTCACTTCCCCCATTTTTGGCACTAAATATTTAAAGAGGAAGAGACCAGGGAATTCCAAGCTAGCAATCCACTACTTGTGTTCTAGCCCTGAGCTAGAACTATCAATGAAATTGCGCTGTACAGCAACAGAGAAATGAAAGAGACTGAAAATCATACCTGCCCACAAGCCAGTCCCATGCCTCTTTCTCCCATGCCATGTGGGCATGATAAATTCAACTCCAGGGCATCGGCTCCAGAAGCCTACATGATACACAGAAAAGGGGGAGACAGAATCAAATATTTTAGTGAAGGCAATTTAGTGAAGGCAATTTCCCAAAGGACAGACTGATATGTAACTCGCAGCACATGGGATATTTCCTCCCCCTACATCAATATTTATTTGAGTTCAGTACTAATTCCACACAAAATATTTCAGAGCAACAGAAAATCAAATAAAAACAAAAGGAACATCCAAAGGAAGGCATAATTTTATATTAACAGGAGTAGTTAACTTTCTACTTTTCCTAAATTAATTCCGAGTTAAATTAAACAATTCTGGAAATATTGTCACATGAATAGTGCAATAATAAGCCAATTCAGACAACAGATTCAAAATGTGTTTACACCAAACTATTGCACACATTTCCATATTTTTTTTAAAAAATAATATCTTAGGCATTTTAAACTGCAAGCAAGATGAACACATTCTCACAATACGTTGGTTTTCTGTACCAGAAGATTTGCTTACAGTTGGTATTAATAACTGGTTGCTAGTGATGACCTGTTTCCATTGTTCAATGTATTCATTTCATGTTGACTTATAACATAGAAACAGTTTTTTAAGAATATAATTTGATTAGGTCACTATATTAGAAATCTTGAAGGGATGGAATTCTTGAAAGGCATGCACAAATTTAGTACATACGCCTGGAACAGAACATCAAAAGAACAAGTAAGTGGTGGATGACAGGAAGCAGTCAGAATTAGAGTAAATGCCAAGCAACTTGACTGAATTTTCTTTATCTGACATATATTTCCTGTAGCCAAAGGTCTGTCTACTTCCACTGAATGCTATTTATCCACCCCTTTATTTATTGACTAGATTTATATCCCACTTTAATTCCAGGAGTCAAGGATTATGTACAGAACCTTTCAGTTTTTCTCCAATAAAAACCCTTGGAGTTGGGTTAGTTGATCATGTAGTTGGCTTCCAACAGGTTCAGCTAATCTGAACTGTGAGACTATACAGTATACCATATTTCCTATAGTATGTGTCCTGGGGATGAAGTGAACCAAACATCTTCAGAGGTTTGCAAATATTATATTTCCTTATGATTACTTACTTATGATTAAGTTCAGGAAAAAAGTTCTTATTTTATCCCAACAGATTTCCCGTCATTATGAAGATTCTACCTATTATGATTAAATTAGTTTTTACCCTGAAGATTTTTATTCAATGGTCATCAAGATAAAACTCTATATTTCTAGACAACTATGATGCAGATTTTAGGAAATGTGTATTTGAAATGAAGTCCATTAACTCTGTGTTTTATCTGCATCATTACATTAGAATCATGCTGGCCTGCAAATCATTTCTGCTCAGGGACTCTTATCCGCAGAGAAAAAGGAAGAGAAGCCAAAAACTAAGATAGAAACTCTCAGTTCATAAAGCATGTTTTTATCTAATTCTTCAAACCAGGGCTCCCCAAAGTGGGTAATGTTGACCACTAAGGATCAATGGGACTATCCATTGTTGTTGTTGTCATTATAGATAGTTACACAGTCAGGAAAATGTTTAGACTGGATTTGGATTTGTTATCCACTTATAGAGTCCTCCACAAGGATCTGGGATAGGTGGATGTTGTTTAATAGTGTTAAAGGTCTTGTCGCAGGATATAAGCTCTTACGCATAAAGCTGCTTTTTGCAACTGGACATTGGTGATTTCGGCAATGCTGATGAGGTTCAAGTGATACTCAGTTGTTATTTTAGTATTGGCACTATCTTTGCTTTCTTTTGCTGTAGTCATTCTACTTCTAATTCTAGGTCTTTTTATTTTGTAATTTTCTCAAGTTCTTTCTCTTCTATTCTGCTGTCTCTGGGTAGTAAGTACCATGCCTACTATCTTCTGTCTTTCTTATGAACATTAGTTAAGTCTGGAGTTTATGTGGCAGGTGCTTCATTGTTTGAATTCTAAAGTCCCATAGCACTTTAGCTTCCTCATTTTCTATTTCTTTGTCTGTTTTGTAATCCCACCTATTTTTGCTTGCAG
Organism: Calamaria suluensis; assembly: GCA_032468135.1. NCBI lineage: Eukaryota > Metazoa > Chordata > Lepidosauria > Squamata > Calamariidae > Calamaria > Calamaria suluensis. The sequence continues at coordinate 21,676 of JANHFP010003468.1, forward strand.
GCAAATAGTTTTTCTTGCAGATATTCCATTGCACCATTGTTGCTACTTTGTCATGCTGTTGTTTGTACTTTGTGCAATCTTCCTGCGGCAGCTAACTAAGTGACCCACTGTTTCTTCAGCTTCTTTACAGAGGCGGAATTTTCTCTCTGTTGCTATCTTCTTTTTTTTTTGGCTTTCTGCATATTTGTGCACAACGTCTTGTGCAGCCAGAATTTGTTCCCCCATCTCTTTCTGTATGTTTTTTTTATTCTTTGCCATTGCCAGGACTTGTTGTTATCTACTTTGCCTACTAGTACTGACTATGTAACACTTGTCTTGCCATGTCCCTTTGCTATTCTTCACTTGGTCTTTTTTGTAGACCAGTAAGTCTCCATGGTAAGATGCTTCAATCAATCTGATCTTCAGATGTTCTTCTTCCAATGCCCTTTTTTCTTCAACTGTCTGGCCTACTTGCAATATCCCACACCTACCTATTTTCCTTGTTAAGAACAATCTCTCAAGATTACTGAATGGATAAAAGATTTATTGTAATTCTTTTTTTCTTTCTTTTTTTGGCAGAATGTGTCTGTCTTCCTATCCAGGGCTTTTAATTCTGTTTGGGTCAAGCCCAGGCATCCAGCTGTGCATCCAGTGACAAATTGCCATGCCAAGATTTTAATTGCCTTGATGATATTTTCCTCCACTGATTTTGGATTTTGAGATCTTCTTCACTCTCAAGATGTATTCACTTCTAACCTTCCTTTTTACTTCAGTGTACTGCTGGTGTCAGCTTGAAGGATGCCAAAAATATTTGCAGTATTCATCTTGATTCAATTTCTTAATGTTATTTCCGAATATCTTGACTTCTTCAGTTTTCATTATTTTCTACTGTTGATGGTGAGTCCATTGTCCGGTCCATTGAAATGGAGTTGGGATAATTTAATAGATGTTTTCGCTATTTGATAGTCATCAGTATTGTTGGCAAGAGGAATCAGTGCATTGACAAACTGCAGTGGTGAAAGTGAGTCTTCTTCAACGAGTCCTCTCTTGATAGTAACCTCTCCCAATCTACCTCCATTGACCAGCAACTGTGTCTTGCATTGTGCTACTGATCTTTGCACAAAGCTTCTCATGACTCCTGTTATTTCTAGGCACTAGATTATTCAATCATGTGGCAGGAAGTTAAATGCCTTCTTGTAATCAATCCAAGCTACATCAAGTGCTCTTTATTCTCTTCCAGTTTTCCAAAATCATCCTGTCAATTGGGAGCTGATCTTTTGTTCCACTGCTATATGGCAAGTTTTCTTATGCTCAAATGGAGAAAACCTGTCTTCAACTAGGTGTTGTTGGATTGCATTCGCTTCCACACCAATTAGCAATTAGAATTTTGTTGGTAAGCAGGTTATTTGCCTGTAGTTGCCTGGTGCTGCCCTTTTGCTGGGTCTTTCGTTATCAGATAGGTTTTGCCTGATTCAGTTTCACTTCCTTGCAGTTGGTTGTTAAACTGATTGGCCATGAACTGGTGCAAAATAGGCAGATGTTTCAATCCAGAACATGCAGTTTTTCTTCTTGTAGTGCTGATGAATTCTTGACCTTTCTTGCCTTTTTTCACACCATTTCTGCTGTTATTTTTCATTTCAACTTAGTTTTTTAATTCTTATCCACCTCCTTTATCTAAGCTGCATTTTTGTTGTTGTAATTTTTGGGGTTGCTCCATAGCCGTGCTCAGGACCATTTCTTCTTAATGAAGTGTTGACTGATTTTGTTTTGTTTTCAAGCTTTGTATATTTGTGACAGATAAACACATTTTCTTCCAGAGGTCCTGCAATTTCTGGCCCTGGTTGCATAGCCAACAGTTCTGAGTTTTATATTTATTTGTCACCCAGGATCTCCAATACTTGGCCTGGTCCTGATTCTTTGATGACCAATCCCATCACTCGTAGCACAGAACATGTATATATGAATGCATAGGCATGTATGTTGTATATGAATGTATATACAGTATATGTTTATGTATTTATGTATATGTGAGTGTGTGTGTTTGCATTCACCTCCCTGTTCCTGTTTTATATTGATGATTATGTGAAATTAAGTTGGTGTAGACTCTTAGTGACTATATAATTTTATATTCACATTTTTAATTATTATAATTTTATAGCTGTATCATAATAATGTTATTTGTATACCCATTAAGTGACTACATAAAAAGATGTATTAAATATTTTAATTTTACTAAGCAAACAAATAATGTAAGACACCAATTTAACTAGTAACAACCGTAGATACATATCTGTGGATTAGACAATCCACAGATATGTATCTACGGTTGTTACTAGTTAAGCTAGTGTCTTACATTATTTGTTTGCTTGCAGGAGGTGTAGTCTTGATATAATTCCAAAAAATAGTTTAAGATCATTTAAGATTTGAAAAATAAATAGTAATGTGACTTAACACCACCCAGTCTTACATGCTTATTCTGACTTAACTAACTGGGATATTTGATTTTAAAAAAATCTGTCAAAATTATAACTTGATTTGCAATTTGTACTTCTGAATGACAGAAATGATTTTTTGCATGCTGTGTAGTGATGGTTCAAAAAGTCCAAAGAGATCAATCATGAAAAATGCTATCCATAATTTTCTTAAAGCCTCTCCTCTCCTCTTGAACGTCTTAACCTATGCATGGGCTGTTGTTATTTTTGTTCTCCACTTCTGTGACAAGTTGACCTTTTGTATATATAGGTTGGCCTCCTGTGGAGACCATACTGACTACCCTCTAGAATTTATGTACCTGGAAGGTCACAAATACTTGACAGTGAAATGTTTAACATTTTTAAAAATGTTCTTTTTATAGGCCCATAACATAACAGGTGATAGTGACAGTTTGTAAAACTGCAATGGTTTTCTTGCTTCTATGATATTGGATAGGCCAGAGTACACAGAGCACAATTATATATTAAAAGCACAATAAAATTTCACTTTCATAATCTATGTATACCAAATATAGCTCTCTCTCTCTCTGTGAGTGAATATGTGTGTGTGCGTGTGTATGTAGGTTTTGGTGTATTCGGGTCTTTTCCCATGTAAGATTGAGAGCATCTTGGCGACATTTTGACGAGGTCACACTCGTCATCTTCAGGCTGGTGTTTTCTGCTTCGTGCTTGTGCGAGCAAAGTGTGACCGGAGCTGCCATCCTTCTATAAATACTGGTGGGAGTGTTGACTTTATTGCTGTAAGCGGGTTGACCAGCCTGAAGATGACCAGTGTGACCTTGTTGAAATGTCGCCAAGATGCTATCAATCTTACATGGGAAAAGACCTGTATACACCAAGACCTACATACCTATACCCATGAAAATCTACAAAAAGAAGTATATATGTATAGGTGTATGTGTGTGTGTGTGTGTGTGTGTATGTATAAGCTACAAATTCCAAGTGTTTGACAAAGTTACTTTCATTTGTGCATTTTGGTATTTAAACTACAGAAAAACCAACAAAGTGCTATTATGTACAGTGACTTTTATGTGGTATTTTTTCTCCTCCTTTATTGTAAATCTGTATTAGAACCAGAACAGCATTAAACGAGCCTTTTATACTTTAAATATTCAAGAGTTTTATATTCAAAATTTCTTCCACTGCTGTCAAACTGGAGTGCCTGAAGGCAAGGTAAGATCAAGTTAGGTTCTCAAAGGTAGAATTAAATTTTATCAAGGCATCCGTCATAATATGCATGTTGCTTAAAATGCAAATAAAAAAGCATAGAAATTCAAAGGCTACAGAATTTTCAGGTAGCATGCAAAGTCCAGGGGACCATTTCTATGGAATAGATTTATTTAATTTACATTTCTATCATTTTAATGAAAACACAGAACAAACAAGCAATCACAGATACATTTTAAACCCTCATTTTTCATTTGAATTTCTTCTTTTACACAATTACAGAGTAAGGGGAAAGAAAGAAAAGAGGAAAGAGGAGAAAAGAGAAGGCATATTAGTAAGTCATTTACCTCAGCCATTTTTGAAAGCTCAGTCCAATCATTCTTATTATAGGAGCACATGATGCTGGCAATGACAATCTGAAAAGATAAGTATGGAATTCAGATGTCTAGATAATAAACTGAAGTTAGGAAAATCTGTTTAAAAATCTTCTGTCTCTATTGTTTAACTACAATTGCATTTTTCTGCTATTGAAGAACAGTTCCTATTAAATTCAATTGATCTTAGTCTCAGATAAATGTATAAAATGGAGTACATCAAATCTCTTTTAATATGCATTTCTAAAATAATTTGAAGAAAGTACATGGAAGATACATGAAAAACTGTCAGAGATATAATTGAGAACTGAATGGACAATATACTCTTAAACTGACTACAGGTATTTTGAAATTACATTAAAACAAATTGATAAATGGAAAACTTTAAATGTCTTTCAGTCCTACTGATTAAAACTTCATCCCATTCATGGAAACCTTGTGGGTACAATGTCCATCTTAGGTACTGGATATATGGATTAGCTATTAGATATAATGGATAGCTGTGATACAAGTGTGTCAAATAACAACTGTGAACAAATATGAGATTCCTAGAAGAATGTAGTAACCATAACATGCAAGAAATATATTGACAACAATATTTCCAAAGACAGTGCCCTGACTTGACAGGTAATAAGATTAACTCTGATAGAAAGCAGCTGCTCTACCAGTAGCAGCTACAAGTGGAAGCTTGTAGGCTAGAACAGCTGTGGCAGATATATATTGGCAATGATAAAATACATCCATACAAAAAAATAAACAGGGATGCAGAAAACAATGGAAAATCATTGCACTGTAGTTTCTCACGAAATGTCACTATTGCATAAAGACAATTACCACCATAACAGAAAAACTAAAGAATTCATTGTCTCCAAACTTTGGGAGACTATTTTAAATGGATAAGAATATCCTGTTAGGTGAAGTATCTGCAAGCCAGAGTCATTTTTTGTGTGTATACAGCTGTGAAGTTTCCACAATGAGATTTAAAGGTTTTGCATGTAGAAGGTTTTGCACACAAAATCCTAGATTCAAAAGTTTCCTTCCTTCTGACATTGAATAACCATTTGCCCCCAATAGTAACATTTGTGTGTATGATTTATTTGCAATGTTTATTTGTAATACTAATAGACACTCCAATCAACTGAGTCTCTGGATGCTATACAACAAAGAAAGAGAACATAGGGCTACTCATCGCCCAGCTTTATCTTTTTTACACATTCCCAAAATCCCTGATAGTGTTTAGGTGCATTTATACATGTACAGACATCCATTAAAACTGAGAGCCGGGCAACCTAAGCACAATTTTAGTATTAGCTTGTGGTGTTGGAAGAGCTATCATTAACAGACACTCAACTGCCCATTCAGCAATATATAATTCATCTTCACGTTAGAACTCTCAATATCTAGCCAACATATTGTGATTTTTTTTTAAAAAAATATTATTTGTAGAGCAACATACATTATAGAACAGATAACATAAATAAGCGAACAAATAATCAAACACAGATAAGAGAACACCTAGAAGAAAAGTAATAACCAAAACACAATATGGGTTTGCCAGACTAATCTTATTGCATTTTTTGACAAAGTGACAAAACTAGTGGACCAGAGGAATGCTGTCGATATAATTTACTTGGACTTCAGTAAGGCATTTGACAAAGTAGATCATAACCTACTACTTGATAAAATAGAAAATGTGGCTTAGACAGCAGTACCACCAACTGCACTCAACAAAATATTTTAATAATAATTTTTTTTATTTGGGTTATTTGGAGCCACTGCATGAGTAAAAGTAATGTAGTTGAGTATGACATAGCCTTTTTAGTTTAGAAACATAACTAAAGTGCAAGGAGTTCTGTTCACATTACCTTCTACCTGCTGTGTTTTGCATTATTCTCTCCTGTTATAAGCAAATGGTTAGAACATACTGGTAACAGCCTCTGTAAAATCATGTTTCTTCTGCTTATTTTGTTTTGTGGTGGTGTTTTAGAAGGCGGCCTATGTCCACCTACTTTCCAGCTAAACAAACTGTTATCCTGGCAGCACACTCTTGAAAAGAGACAAGCTGCTTGTCTCCTAAAACTAATTTTGTGGAGCTTCCAGGACTATGTACATTTCCTTGCTGATAGGTATATAGCAGTGATGGCTAATGTTTTTGTTGTTGAGTGCTGAAAGGCTGCACCATAACGCAATGTGTGCATGACTGTGGGTTTGGTGTACAGTGTCATCTGTACGCAGATGACACTCAACTATACATCTCTACACCAAACCACCCCAACG
>JANHFP010003468.1:88042-99042 GCA_032468135.1 Calamaria suluensis
TTCAGCAGTTCGAATCCCTAGTGCCATGTAATGGGGTGAGCTCCCATTACTTGTCCCAGCTTCTGCCAACCTAGCAGATTCGAAAGCATGTAAAAAATGCAAGTAGAAAAAATAGGGACCACCTTTGATGGGAAGGTAACAGTGTCTTTGGTATTGAGTCATGCCAGCCACATGATTACGGAAATGTCTTCAGACAGCACTGGCTCTTCGGCTATGAAATGGAGATGAGCACCGCCCCTAGAGTCGGAAACAGCGTTCTGTGCTTTAGTCATGCCAGCCACATGACCACGGAGATGTCTTCGGACAATGCTGGCTCTTTGGCTTTGAAACGGAGATGAGCACCGCCACCTAGAGTAGGACACAACTAGCACATATGTGCGAGGGAAACCTTTACCTTTAACTGGTTCAGGTTTCATTAAAAGGGATATCCACCGCCCTTGCCCTTTGCCCCATTCCCTTTCACCCTTTCTGAAAATAAATAAATTCATTTGGGGGGGAAAAGGAGGGTATGCAAGAGATACCAAGGAACTAAAGAGTCACTTGTGCAGTAAACTCCACAGTCCGAAGACTCAGTGCATTAGATATTCTCCAAAATATGAGAGGGTAGAAAAGGCCCAGCACATGCATTTCAGTGGGTGAAAACATAGACTGTGCTGAAACTCTCGTTTGAAAGCTCTTTGTGCAGAAATTCTAGTGATGCATGTTGACCATAAAGTCACCCAACCAGGTCTTGATTTCCATTTATTTATGGAGCAACAAGTCACCCCTTCGTCACCCACCCCCTTTCTTTTTAATGGAGCAAGCAGTAGCTGATTTTCTGCTGCTTCTGGTTGATGATCAATCTGGGAAGGACAAATGTTGGGTTTCTTAGGCCTGGCCCTGGCCCTCCATGCCCCGAGGCCAAGACAAAGAGGTCTTGTTCATAATAAAAGGGACAACGGGAGCTCCTACCTCTCTAGGGTGTGCTGTAACAGCTGGTTAAGCAAACATACTGGGAAGAAGTGATCAGGGTCATGGACTCATTTCCTGCCCTTTCCTGCCACTGGCTAAGTTGGGGGATTGGATGGACCAACAGGGACAGGCCTGCCAACCCCCCCCCCCCCTGGATGTTACAGGCTTTTTCCTGCTAGCATGCAGTTCTGAAGCTTGACAGGGATCGTGTGTACCCACCAGTCTTTTGTCTGCTGAAACGGCTCCCTGGGATAGATGGTCATGGGAGAAAGATGAGAGAAGGAGGCACACTGCTCTGAAATGTTTACGGGGCCTGAATGGCCCTTGTTTCTTGAGAGGCTGAGGAAGAGGCAGTTCTTTCAGCTGGTGAAACTTCACGACAAACTCGGAACGGCTCCTAAGGTGGAAAGGCCAAGCTGAAAGTTAAGTCTGACAGTTTTCTGTACAGCCTCCAGGCTGCCATCTATTTGCACTGTTGTTGAAAGGGTTTATTTTAAGATGAGATGTCTGTGGGAAGTCTTTTGCGAGTAAATGAGAACATGCGAACATTGATAGTCAGAAAAGAAACCCAGCCAGATGCATTTATTCACTTATCATATTTATAAAGCGCTCCAATCAGTTGCGATTCTGGACAGTGAGCAACAAAGCAAAGCTAAATCAAGCAGAATATTAACAAAGTTATTTAAAAATGTTGATATCCTTATAGATCCAAGATGAGTAGGCCAAAGCAAGTTCCTGTAGCCTAGTGCTATGCCATGTAAGCCTTTAAAGGTGATAACAAACTGAGTCTGGAAGCATTATAGTAATCATAGCAGTTTCCATCAGTTTCCTATGATTTCATACAGAGGTTAAGTAGTATCCATCCCAAAATGCTATGAACATATTTATCCACAAAGAAACCTGTTGTTCTGCCAAATGTTCTCTAAAGGGATTTGGATACTGCTGGACAATATGCAGATAAAATAAGCACAGAGGAAAAGTAATACTTGTCCACTTCTGTTATTACAGATTAACAAAGTTGGAAGGGACCTTATAGGTCATCTAGTCAACTCCCTGCTCAAGCAGGAGACCCTACACCGTTTCTGACAAATGGCAGTTCAATCTTTTCTTGAAAGTCTCAAGTGATGAAGCTCCCACAACCTCCGAAGGCAAGCTGTTCCATTGGTTGATTGTTCTCCCTGTCAGAAAGTTTCTCCTCATTTCTAGGTTGAATCTCTCCTTGGTCAGTTTCCATCCATTGTTCCTTGTCTGGCCTTCAGGTGCTTTGGAAAACAGCTTGACCCCCTCCTCTCTGTGGCAGCCCCTCAAGTATTGGGAGATGGCTATCCTGTCTCCCCTGGTCCTTCTCTTCACTAGATTAGCCATGTCCAGCTCCTTTAACTGTTCTTCATATGTTTTAGTCTCCAGTGTCCTAATCATCCTGGTTACTCTCCTTCTACTCTGGTATCTGGTATCTTTTCTGATAAACAAATCTTAGAGTGGCCAAAAGCTCCCATCATTGTAAATAGATGCACCCCTCGTTTGGCGTCGTGCAGTCAATCCTTCTATCATTTTATTTATTAACACTCAAATAATACAATAAATTGTGCAAGTGCTTTTAATAATTGGTTCCATGAGTGGGGGAGGAAGCCACTATTGGCTCCAACTAATATTTCTTCACATTTTAAAAATGTTTGTGACAAACACACAAGTGGCAATGTTTAATTCATGGATACATAACTAGAAGTTTAAGTCTCCAAGCAGTTTGTCTCCAAGCAGAACTCCTCCAAACGTGGTTGCCAAATGGTAATCTTTAGTGAGACAGATGGGGAAATTACTAAATGCATGAGGTCTAATCATATTCACCGTAATTAATTAATCAAAAGTGAAATATAATTAAACTAGGTTTTGGTCCTGTCCTGTTGTATGGACCTTATCTATCCTCTAGATTCCATCTGTAGCCACACAAAGAACAAGCGCCACCTAAAAAGCCAGAGTTGGACAGCATAAAACTTCAATAAATTATTTAAATTATTTTTAGAAGAATTGAATCCATTTCAACTGATTGAATCCAATTCACATATTTCTTATAAATTCACGTATAAAGAGACAATGTCAGCGTCCGACTTGGAGGATGAGGAGGAACAGCTGGCAGAGAGCAGTGTGGGGGAGGCTGCAGCTGCGGATGAGGATGGGAAGAGCAGGCCGAAGCTGGACACAGTGAGCTAGGGGCAGAACAAGGGAGGAGGAGTTCGGAGGATGAACTGGGATCAGCTCCCCCACCTGATCTGAGGCAGAGACGCAGAGACAAGAGAGCTTTGGAAAAAGGTTTACTCAGGATGAAGTGAGGAATGAGACACAGCTGAGCTGCAGGCTTTAAAATTGCCAGTTTTGTAGAACTAATTGCTGGAGTCAAAGGCTGATTTTCGGTGTAGCCGCTTGGTAACTCCTTGCCTCCAAGATTCTGGATTCCTGTTGTGAGATATCTCATTAGGCTTTGACAGCATTATCACTTCCTAATTGTGAGTACTTTGGACTTCAGCCAGACTCTGGGCCTAATCTTGGTGTGTCTTCGTTTTGCTTCTGAGGAAAAGTCAGCATTGCCAGACAATTATTTTAATGAGCATTTGGATTGGAAATAAATATTGATTTCCTTTGATGCATTGCCTTATTGTTTCTGCATCAAGCTGGGTCATCATAATGGCACTTCACGCCACTGAGATAGCCAATGGAGCTATAAGGCCTACACTCCACTAATCCAATTTCTGGGATACTACCTCTAAGATTACAAAATTTATCTCAGTATTACATTTCATCCACTGTTGGGAATGTACCAGTTCGGACCGGTTCAGGTGCAGCATTAGCTCAGATTTTCAGCTGTGAGCGAACCGGTTCTCTCTTTCTTTAAAGTGGGGCTTCCCACCCACCCCTGCATTATACTTACCTATATTCCTGCTTCCGAAGCCCAGCTGATTAGGGTGGCCAAGCGGATTACCACTCCTCAGCTGTTTCCCTTGCACTCAGTTCAATTTTCTGCAAATTGTGCATGTGTGCTCAGCGAACTGGTTGCTAAGCTGGTAGGATTCCACCCCTGATTACCTCCACCATCCCAAATGTTAGATAACATCCCCAGATAATCACAATCATTCAAAAACCTCTGGAGTTTAATAGTGACGTCAAAACAATGCTTCCATGTCCAGTTCTGCCAGATTAAAAAAAATAAAATTACCATGCTCAAATGGCAATGAAAATCAGGGAGAGCTGCATATTTTTTTTCCTGAAGAATGACCAGTTTAAATCAGTGGTGGGTTGCTCCCGGTTGAGACCGATTCGCATGATCCGGTAGCGGTGACAGTGTGACGTCAGCGAACCGGTTCTGTATGACCAGGAGTTGGGCCCTCCCACACGCCCTGGCAATTTTTTTACCTTTATTTGCCTGTTTTTCGCTAGGTGAATCGGCTGGTTGCCGCTCCTGACTTCTCCTATATGATTTTGAGCATGTGTAGAGCGCACATATGACATGTGTGCTGCCATGCATGCTCTACTCTGCATGTACGGAGCACACATATGCTGTGCGTGCTCTACAACACATGCTCAGAGCACACATATGGTGCATGCAGTCGTGTGACAAGAGAACCGGTAGTGAAGGTAAGTAGAACCCATTCTGTTTAACATGCCCATGATGGGTGTGGTCAAAGTAATGTGTCCTGTCCCAGAAAAACATTTGACAAACAACTGTGAGGTTCTAGCTGTGAAGATGGGAAAATGTGGACTGGATCAGTTATCACTACATTAGAAACAGAGCTGGCTGAATAACTGTACCCACCGAGCACAAATTATTGACTCTGCATCAAGTCGTAAGGATGTGTTGATTGCTGCACCAAATGACTTTTTAAACACATTTATAAATAACTTGGAACAAGATGGATAAAAGATGAGTTTTAGTGGCAAATGTCACAGATACAGGAGAAATCACCAAACAATTTGAGGACAGCATTGAGATTCAAGAAGAAAGACCTTGACAATTGGAACAATGGGCAATTGGAACAATCACCAAGATGTATTTTCAAGAGAAGTATATTAAAAAGCTCATATTTTGGCTGGAAAAAGAAAACTAGGAGTGGTGGATCACAAGATTAACATGTGTAGAAATTGCAAAAAGGGAAAAGAAAGGAAAACAAAGGAAAAGAAAAGAAAAGAGAAAAGAAAAAAGGGGGAAAATATCCTAAAATGCATCTAAAGAAAGAAGATGTCAAGACCAGTGGTAGAATTCAGCTGGTTCTATCTGGTTCAGGAGAACTGGTAGTGGCAGCTGCAGGAGTCTCCATCCACTCATATGGACATCATCACGTCCCAGTCTTGATGCTCTATGCATGTGCAGAAGGCTCTGTACACACACACACACACACACACACACACACACTTGCAAGCCAGTAGCAAAGGTAAGTGAATATCACCCCTGGTCAAGACCAAGAGAAGCCATTGTTCTTCTCTATTCTGCACTGATCAGGTATGGAGTTCTCAGAAGGTGCGTATGAGGAAGGACGCCAATAAAGGAAGAGAAACCAAGTTGATAGGAAGACCGGAAGAAAAGATTTGTGAGTCATAGTATGTGTTAAGTATGCTCAGTCTGAAGAAGGCCGTGGGATGAGATAACAACTAACCTCAAGTATTTAGAATGTATCTAAACTTAAATTAAACACAGGGCACAATCCTTCCAGAAGACTGGCCAAGAAACAACAGGCTTAAGTTGTAGAAATAGATTTTGGTTCGACATCAGGAAGAAAAAAAAAAGTCCTACTGGCAGGAAACTCTGTTCAGTAATAGAGCAGGCTGCCTTGAGAGTGGTGGAGCCTCCTTTGCTGGAGTTATTTGAGCAAAGACTCGACTGCCATCTGTCAAGGATGCTCTGCTGTTGGCGGAGGTTGAACTAGAAGATCTTGGCAGGAAGATCCTTTCCAATCCTTACTTTCTAAGATTCTGTGACACTTGGGAGATGAAATAATGGGCAGAACTTTTCAATCTTCTACTTGCCGAAGCTATTTCCTACGATTCCAATGTAGGTTGCTTTAAACTGTTCAATTACAGGTTTGGGAGGCCCGCAAAGAGATGGTGGTTTAGGCAGAATCTCATACAAAGTTCTTAACTCAGTGACCCGCCTAATGCAACGTAAAAATGGAAATAATTATAACAAATCACAATGTTACAAAAGTGAACATTCCCCTTCTCTCTCTCTCCCGGGTTTTTTCATCAACATAATCTTGACTCCAAAGGGGGAAAGGCAAATACTGTGTGTTATATATGTTGCAGGTATAACATTTTGCCCTCTTTGGAGTTTCCTGTATTTGTAATGTTTCCTCTGTTTAAAGGACTCGTTTTAATATATATATATATATTACATATATATATGTAAATTTGTGTATTTTCGGGTTTCTTCCCTTGTAAAGGTTTGCATATATCTGCAACGTTTCGATGTACTCACAAACATCATTGTCAGGCCAGGTCCTATGAGGTAGGCCTCAATTCAGACCTGTATATATATTCTATATATTCTACCCAATCTTTAATTATATACTCTACTGAATTAAAAATTACCGTAAATATGAATTAAATGGATACAATCCGAGAAAGCTCCTCTCAAAACTCACCTGTATGTATTTGTGCATGAACCAGGAAGCTTGTTTCCCATCATTCACTGATTCTACTGTAGTGTTGGTCAGCCCACTGATGTCCCCACCTGCAAAAACTCCTGGTTCACTTGTCTGCATGGTCTCCCCATCAACTTCAGGGAGACCCCAACGGTTAAACTTGAGAGGATGCAGAGCTTCTTTTACTGTAATGAAAGGGAAGATGAAGAAAGATTTAAAATTAAACATTTTTAAAGAACATCAATCCTTGAGTGATGCATTTAATCTTGGACTGGTAGGATTGCAAAAAAGATATCCAGGCTTTAAATCTGGGACTTAGTTTAAAGGGTTTCTGTAGATTATATGATTAGAGTTCACACCTTCCACACAAAGGAGGAAAAACATTTATTTATTTATTTGTCAAACATGTACAAGATAATAAGCGTAGGTATGAAAATAAACATAAACAAAGGAAGTAAATGCAAATAAATGGGAACAGTAAGACAGAGATGGTAAGCAACCTGGTGCTCTTATTCACAGCCCCTTTACAGACCTCTTAAGAATGGAGTGAGGTCCATGGTAAACAGTTTCAGGTTGAAACTGTAACCATGGAATTGGGTAGAGCATTCCAGGCATTGACCACTCTGTTGCTGAAATCATATTTCCTGCAACTTGAGGATTTACCTCGAGTTTGTATTGATTGTTTGCCCATGTACTATTGGGGTTGAAACTCATTGACAGCCAAGACATTATAGCAGATAATTTTGTGTACTATGCTTAAATTGGACTGCGGGCGGTGCAATTCCAGATTGTCCAAGCCCAAAATTTTAAGCCTGGTGGCATAGGGCATTCTATTGTGAGCAGAAGCAGTGGAGTACTCCTCTAGTGAAATACCTCTGAACCAGTAGTGGGTTGCAAATCTTGTTGCTACTGGTTCACTCATGGGTGCTCATGCACTCAGACAGAAGTGTCCAGGCAGGTGGGTGGAGCTTCCTGCCACCACAACTACCAGTTCACCCAATCCGGGGCGAACCAGTAGCAACCCACCATTGCTCTGAACCCACTCAATCATGATATGCAATAACATTCATTCCTATTGTTCTTCTATGAAATGTGTGGACTATCCTACTCTTTTATAACTCCTAGACGTTGGTCTCCTATCTATTCCAATCAAGTATTCCAATTTGATTCCAATCAAATTCCTTTAGAGATACTGCTCAAGTTTAGAATTGGCTTCATAAGAATCTCAGAACTACTGCCATCTGCTTCACAAGAATCAGTCTACTTTTCAGCACCTATGGCCTTAATAGAGGTTTCTTGCAAACTGTAATGTTGTAATCACGAATTGAAGCACCCATGTATGTTAAAGAGTTTAAGAATCTGAATTCTCTAGCACATCTGAACCCTGAATATGGACACTACATGGTCTCATAATATCTATATTTCTTGGATGCTGATATACATAGTAGTACTGTTTCAAGAAAGTCTTCCAATGAGGCTTTCTCAATATTAAAACTTTTAGGTCGATGTTGTAGTAAGGTAAGTGAAATGTGGCAGCTAAAGTTTGAGGGAAGCTGTGTGTGTACCCAGTTGTGCACCTGATGCTTTCAGGGAGAAGAAAAGGACTTAGTTTGACTTACTGCACTTCACATTTAAATCTTCTGAATTTGAAAACCCTCCATCTGGCATGGATTAAGTGGCCTCATACACATATGGATGAAAATGTAGATACAATATGGGATGTGTTTGCTTTCAAAACATTAACTATGCAAAATTAGTAATTGGATGCTAGCTCCTTTCCCTCACTCCCCACTCCCAATTTCAGAGAGTCCAGTAGAAAATATGGGCAATGCACAAGCATTGGGGGGAATGCTAATTTTTTGTTTTCTTCACTCAGTACTTCTGTGTTCCTGGTATAAGTTGTAGCAAAAAGGAAGTTGCCATAGCAATCAATCAAGCATTATGTAGGCTATGGCTTAGTTTTCATAAACAGCAGATGAGGTGCTAAAACCTGTCTCTGGACTATACCGTGTAAAGTTATAAGAAAAGGAATAATATAATAAAATGCTATCCTGTACATTTGTCTTTTTTTTTTTTAAAAAAAAAAACCTGCATTAATTAGCAGCTCAGGAAAAAAAAAGTAGGTCAAGAAATATATCTTTTTGCGATGCTAACTTTCTAAAAAAATATTTATTTATGGATGTTTTCAAGTTAGCGTTGATTCCTGCAAACTGTCTGGACAAATCCCTGCCATTTTCTTGGCAAGATTTCAGAAGTGGTTGGTCATTCTTCCCAGGGCTGAGAAAGGGGGATTCATACCTAAGACCAAGAGTACAGTTCACAATCTCCTGGTTCCTAGCCTGGTGCCTTAGTCATTACATCAACCTGGCTCTCATTTATTTATGTACTTATTTATTTTATAAAGCTACTAATCTCATATTGTGACTCTGGGAAGAGGACATTATCAAACAGTCCAATACAAACAATACAAACGAATTAAAAATAGGCCAAAAGAAATTAAAAGATTTTTAAAAAAACATGATGGGGGAGGGGTGCAGTTAACCATCATATAACCATCTAACAGGCTCATCTCTCTTAAGGGATCCCCAAACCAGTTGACGAAGCCATTCCAGAAGGCCAAGAAAAGTTGCTTGTTTTTCCTTCCTGCTGAGATTGGAAATATGAATTGCCTGGAAATCCTGGATCTCATTTCCCTCTTTCTCTCTCTGTTGTGCCCTTTTTAAAAATTAGGACTCTTTGAACCCTTCAAAGGGCATGTTGGTCCCATCACATTCTTATTATAACTTTGTGTATGGAATCAGCCTTATTTCGCTGCCCTTTTTGGGACGGCCTACATCTTCCGAAAATATTTTTACAAGTCATAGGCCACTGGTTGTGACCTGACTCGTACAATGACTCCAGTTGTGATAGTATTTCTTGTGTTCTTATATATGGAGAGTTTATATATCCATAAACTTGGGTGAGATTGTGCCAAGTGTGCCAATGATGATGGGCAGCACTGTTGTGTGTTTATGCCAAATTTGGGTGGTTTCTAAGACAAGAGCCCTGTACTCCTCAATCTTTTCATGTTCTTTTTCCTGGACTCTACAGTCCCCAGTCCCCCTAATAAAGAAATATTAAACTTCCCAAAGGGAGAAAAGGAGAAATGTGCTCTTGGAGACAGAAAGCAGCCTCCCCTTTCCTTAATAGCCCAGAGCAGAGTGCCAGCACTTAAGGATATAGAAAGCTTATTGAAAGAAGACAAGCATCTAGATGGCTCTATTCACAAGCAAATAGCCCAGGGCTGGGTTCCACTTGCCTTTACTACTGATTCGCAATGGGAGCGTGCAAATAGAAGCTTCTGCGCATGTGCAGATCATCCATGATAATGTCCGCATGGGTGGGCAGGGTCTCAGGCCACCATTACCACTGGTTCACAAAAACCAGATTGAACTGGGAGCAACCCACCACTGAAATAGCCATCACTACAGATTCAACACAGGACAAAGCTGGTAAGCCACAATAGGAATTGCCCAACACCCCTTCACTGCATCATTTATTTATTTATTTAATCATATTTATATACCGCCCCTCTCCTCGCGGACTCGGGACGGTGTACAGCCAATAAATTTAAAACAGTTTAAAACAATATTTACAAGACCTTAAAATTCAAATTTAATTTAAATTGAACTTAAATTAAGTTCAGCCTGGTTATGGCTTCCATTGGCCTTTTGCAACTTGGAATTCAGCTTAACTTGCCTTTCCAAGCTGCATAGTCCATGCACCTTTTCTGGGCTCTGTTCGGAACATTTCAAAGAAAACGAATTGTTTTTCCATGGTCGGTGAAAAAGGTTATAGGGCAGTCAAATCTGGGGGGTGGGAGCAGGGTTGTTTGGAATAGAATAAATACTGCATGGCAAAATAATACAACGAAAGTGGACAGAAACAGATGATTCAACTGAAATAAACACATTCATTTCAGCGTAAGTGATAATTTGGTCCTCTAAGATAGGGCCTGCCCCAAAGTAATATATTTACATAATCCTGCTAAAAAATGTAGCCGAAGGAAAAAATATGAGTTGCAGCAATCTGTCATCAAAATTAGGCAGCCCAATCTCAGAGACCCTAGATTAGAGGGGAGAAGATAAAAAAAGGTAAATCAGCTTCCAGACACAGCTTTATGTCCTGTTCGGATCGTGTAGTATTTTATAGGCCAGTAGCAATCATAATTCAGTTATGGTTCCTTGTTTGAAATAAACCATGATTTCTTAAATGAAATAGATTTGATGGCAGGGTTGGACAAGCCACAGCATATCTTCATGTGATGTGTATCTGTAGTAGTCCTATATAAAGGTTTAATTCATATCAGATTAATAGACTAACGTTTTTAAATTTTAAAACTTTTTAAAACTTAAAATTTCATAATTTTTAAAATTTTATATG
>JANHFP010003471.1:15503-29492 GCA_032468135.1 Calamaria suluensis
AATCAATATGTGCTTGGAACATTATGGATATGATGTGCCTGACTATTGAACAACAAGAATTATACAACTATATACTGTATCTTATTCCAAATGCATAAAATTTTGTTGTTGTTTTTTTTCTGGTTTTTCCCAACCAGCGCTGAAGAATGCATGATACAAACAGCAAAAGCGTATGAGCCATGACATAACTTCAGAACAGCATAGATAAAAAATAATAGTGGTTTTCTCTGTATTGCCTTTTAAGGTTTTATATTTTATTTTATTTTAATTTTGTTGTTTTTACTATGGAATCTAAAAAGCATTAAAACCCTTGCAACTGTCATTGCTCCTAACCACCAAGTCTTTTACCTCTCTTTACAAATTTCTCAGGCACAATAGAAGTTATGCTCAAAACATTAGTGACAAGCTGCACCACATTGTAAAAACAAAAAAGAATTTTCTAAAAGAAAATCCATTTGATTCAAGTGGAAAATAAAATGTAGTTTCAAAACTAAGCATTCATACCATTCCCTAATCTATTTTGGGCATAAAAAATATATGTGTGAATCTCTCTAGCTATAAGTATAGATCTTAATACCAGTGACCAAAAAAAGAAAAAAAGTCCTTCAAGAAAAATGAATAAATAAATAAATTTAATGTTCTCAATATATACCAAAATGAAATCTGGAAAACATATGCAAACTTTAATTTATTTTCAGTCTAGCTAGCAAATATGATAGTGTTAAAATGCAATACTTATATTATAATAATAATACTACATAGATTTATCCTATGTAGATTAATTGTAAATGCAATTCATGTAGAAACATAATGCTTTCTTCTACATTCTCTTGCAGAACCAAGCACTATAGGTTAATTAGATACTGATCGATGAATCTTTTGTAGCCATATATATAATATTATGTTAAGCATTAGGGCCTTGTCCTGATTTTTTTTCCCAATTTAAGAATTTAAACTCAGTGTTTTGATCTGTTATTATTAGTTTTTGAAAAAGTGTTTTAAGTAAATGGAAAATTGGAAAAATGTAATATTTTAGTATCTTTTACAGATACATGATATGTAAAAATATCTTACAATCATGCTAATCCATAAGCAAACAGTCGGGATATAAACTAAATATGTTGTTCAAACATAATAAGCAATCTACAAACATTCAGATATAACCAGAGTATACAACAATGGCTTATTTTAGATTTTGTTTTGGCCATCCCTGGAACAAAAATGCTTATCTCTAAACAAACTAAATGGATGTTTGGCTAGTTATATCACCCAGGTGACATTCAAAACAATCACAACCCACTGCATTTTTGCTAATTAAGTTTTATGGCTTAGTGTAACTTGAACATAGATTTAAAATGTTTTATATAATTGTATCATGCTTGAAGATTAAATTTAAACATTTGGTTGATTCAAAGATTTAAAACTGTGAATTAGTAATTTTGTCACAAAATATAAGGTTGAATTCTTATCCATCATAGCTTACTTACATAATCAATTTCCTTAGTTAAATAGAGATTTAATACCATTAATTCAGAAATGCAATTTCTTGAAGTAACCCTGCATTGCTTATTTTCAGCCTATCTGGCTTTTTTTATGGATTTGACAAGCAGAATCACAAGACCAAGAGGTTGTAGCCAGCAGATCAATCAGTTCCATGTTTCCAATTTAGTCTCTATACAATACATGAAATGATGCCCAGACTACTTATTTATCACAATACACAAGAGAGCACACAAGCTAAGAAAGCATCAATGATTTTTCCTTGTATTGTGAAAATGGAAAGAGCTTCTCTCCAACTCCCATGTTTAAGACAGTAATAAATTCTGTTCTTATAAAATGCTCTCTTTTAGTTTAGAAGTCATAACAATCTCATTAAATTTTCCTCGTGCATAGTTTTATAGATCATTTTGAAGAAGTAAATTATTAACATTTACATCATATATAATTTAAATTAACAATATGTAGTATATTATTACCATGCCATGAGCATTTTTAATTCATGTATGCCATAAACATTTAGTATTTTTCTAAATTCTTTGGTAAAAAAAATAAAAGACTAATAAGGAAACAAGGAAAAAATAAAACAAAAAAATCCATCGCATTCTTCCTAGATTTTTCTTGTGTTGTCTTCTACTCATAAAACAAAAACTATCTAGAAATTCATATTTAATATAATGCTAGACAAAATGACTCATTGGGTCATATTTTCAGAGATATTTCAGATTTCTCAATGCTTTCAATCATGGCAGAGTTTCTAGTGAACTGCCTTCCCTGGAACTGTTCTTAAAAATTTGTGGAGATATTTAGAGGCGTGTCTGCCTTAAAAGTAGACCATGTTGAATTATATAGCACAGATAAACATCACCAGCTGAACGCAAGTGTTTTATGACACTTTATATTATGTCATAAAAGTCTTTATAATAAATATTTATATCAGAAAATGTTTTATAAAACTTGCCAAAATTTCAATTCCGCAGAATTCCTAGTCCCTGATTTTGGATGCATTCTGTAAGTTAGCCACTTGGTTCAAGACATTTTGTATTACAACACACTTTTTCACCCAGTTAAAGGTTACACACAAACAGGAGAGTTTAATGGTACATAGAATGCCATATTTAGCAACTGTGGATTAAACATCAATCTTTTCAATGAACAACATTCTTTTCAACTACTACCTAAATTGAATTCACTACATATCATGGCCAATGTAATTTCTACCTCATTGAATTACTAAAACCATATTTATTTCTGGCATCACATGAATTTGAATATTTAAATAAGAAAAAATAAATAGCTACCAAATTGTACTTTTTATGAAAAAATAGGCTACTTCCGGTAAATAAAAAGGGAATAAAACAAGCCCATGTAAAATATTTTTTTAAAGGTAGCTACTCACCAGATACTACCAAGAACTCAAAATGCAAGACAGATAGTGACATTATTTTCATAGTTAATATTTTAATTCAATATTGTAATTTAACAATTTAACTAGTTCTTTAAGATCTACTCCTTCTATACTGACTATAATAAAGTAGCTTATACTATTTCAATAACTTTAATAAGAAGTTACCTTGGGATGATACTCAGCTTTACATCTCCTCCCCTGCACGTTACACCACCACCCCACCCCACCCACAATTTGCAGTGGCTGCTAGTATCCTTTCCGATTTGATTCGAGATCCCAGAAATGACCTATCAAACACTACATGACACTGGATCAGGTAAGCTGAGAGGCTGCTTTTCCCCAGTTACATGTTCCCATCTGATCAGGTGTAGCAGTAGCCATGTTAAAGACCTCATCCTCCAAAGAATGTCATCTGGATTCTGGAGGGATCCAGGAAGATAACTTTTTCTGCTGTGTGCCCATTAAAGTATTATTACCCCCAAACTTAGACTGACCCTGGAGGCTTTTGGAAGGTCCTTAAGACATGGCTTTACCAATGAGCTCGCCTCTAGAGGTAGAGGAGTTTTTATTATGGACATTGTATTATGAAAATATTTAATGTGATGCAGGTATGCGTTTTCCTGCTGATTATGGTTTTTGTTATAATATGGTTTATTAACGGATTTATCAGTATATTTTAGTTGTTTTTAACTGTGAACCAGCCAGTCACTCAGGTGAGATGGGTATACAAATCAAATCAACAAATAATGGTCCTACTATGCTAGTATTTTAACACAGTACTATAATATTTATTAAAAAATATGGATATATTCACCCACCTCATTTTGCTAAAACTATGCCTTACATTTTCTATTTTTTCCCAAATTATTCTTAATACTGGGGAGGAGGGAGGGAGAGTGGTGACACAAGAAGTAAGATTGTGATTTCTCTCAACTACTAAGCTATATCTTATATTCCAGTCTCATAACAATGTAACTCTTCTCAGACAGAGTAGAACTTGTTTTACAACATTTTTTCCTACCCTCTCTTTGACCTTATTTTTTTACTTGCATTCCTAGTGAGCTGCAAAGGTACATGTGCAGTCACCAGACTTCTTTAAAAAAATATAACTTGGGGACAGCAGCAACATTTCAGTTCTGTAATGGCAATACTTGCATGTTTACATATAAAATACATAGAACCCTCCAAGCATCATTTTCTTGTTAGTGTTCTACAATGTACTAAATGGTAGCACTTCATTTTGTTCTAACACAGCAGACATTATGTTGTATTCATCGACAAGTGCCATATTATATAACAATTCTTAAAGAGTGTCAACATCACAGGGATTGGATGGCGTAAACATTAACTTTAAAAAATTCTACCGTGCAAATGCCCTACCCTAGCAATAAATGACCAACTAACATAATACATGAAAAAGATTGTCATTCAACACCAACAGCTAGGTATCTTGCCTCAAAGGCCTACTAACAACAAAGTGTTTCTTTCAAACGTATTTCTGGAGGCAGCAGAATGTCGAGGCAGTAATGTCCTCTGGCTTAAGTGTGTCTTACTTCTTTTTGCTGGGTTGGAACTTTGAGCAAGTTGTCCGCAGGTGACTAGATAGGATGAACAAATTCATCCTAAACAAGTCAGGTCTAATGTAGTCTTACACCATGCCACGTAGGCTCGCACCATTTCAAATAAAGTCTCAAAGGTGCTTTTTCATTTCATTTTCAAGTAAAGCTTCATAAATGAAAACCAGCGGTAACCTGTACCCACAAACATACTGATAACAGCAACCCTAAAAGTAGGACTATTGTACAGTTGAGGGTGTTGTCTGCTACTCAGTACCAATTCTAGTGTTTGGATCATCTTGAAAGACAACCCTATGTAGAAAGTGCCCCAAAGAAGAGGGAGTCAAGCTATTCTCCAAAGCACCTGAGGGTAGGACAAGAAGCAATGGATGGAAGCTAATAAAGGAGAGAAGCAACTTAGAACTAAGGAGAAATTTTCTGACAGAACAATTAACCAGTAGAACAACTTACCTCCAGAAATTGTGAGTTCTCCAACACTGGAAACTTTTAAGAAGAGATTGGACAACCATTTGTCTGAAATGGCATAAGGTTTCTGGCCTGAGCAGGGTGTTGGACTAGAACAACTCTAAGGTCCCTTCCAACTCTGTTGTTCTGTTCTATTCTAGAACACACTGCACATCAACCAAGTGGTAATAATCATTGTTGCCAAGACTTCCAGATTCAGACAGAACTGTATCTACATATTAACCAAAGCTAAGCAATCTTCACACCCACCACCCCATTGCGGCCTCCACTTCCTGTTCACACAGAAATCACAATGCCAGGAGGTCTCAATGACACAGACCTGCTCTTTTGGGGAGCATGACAGCCCCTAGAGCAGCAGGCCCAACCTTTGCGGCTTGGTGGCCTGGCTGGGGAGCGGACTGAGTCAAAGCTGGGGATCTTGGGTAACGAAGGCGGGGCCTAAATATTTAATTTGATTGACTCAGTCCGTCATTGAACTGCCTGGCTCAACCCACTCTGGTTGATGTCTCCAGAGAAAAGGAGAAAGGGGAGCTGGGCTGTGCGAGCAGTGGGCTGGTACACACACATCGCACAGCTCAATTTGCACTAGCGGCAGGCCGGCATGTGTGTGCAGCTCCACTTGCACAAGTCAAACTCTGCACACATGCATGTGTGCTGGCCCACCAGTTGCATAGCTCAATTCCAAATAGATCACAGCCCAGTAGTGGGCTGTGGCTCAGGGGTTGGGGACTCCTGACCTAGGCCTAATACCAAAACGGATGTTTCTGGGTTTCAATATGAGCAGCAACTTTTCCTTCCTTGGATTTAATCAGAACTCAGCTTGTTTTCCACCAACCCCAACATTTAAAAATCAGGCATAGCTATGCCTTTGCAAAGTCAGAAGCTTCAGTATAGCTACTACCAAAAACCTAGAAGAATTTAAATGCAAAGCAGCAAGACTACAGAAGGCTCAAATTTGTTTGAAAGACAAGATATCCTGAAGTGCTTGTTGATAATTGTTTTATATAAGTATGTCTCGGTGAAGTTACTTGTAGAAATAATATTTGCAATGTGAATTCAATAGTGTTTAGAAGTCACAATGGTATTTAATAGCTTCATTATTAACACATCAGGAAGGAACTAGCAAGAAGAAACACACAGTTACACTTTTCCCATTGGTGAACCCCAAAAAACACAAACATGTCTATTTAAAGATTATGTTCATGCATCAGTATATTTGACATCATTTGCTAAATCATTAGCAGAACATCTCTCAATAGCACACTGTTAACAGAAACTCCCTGTAGCTGACGCAAATTCTCAAAGAGCCCAAGGCAATATCTTATTATGTCGATGTTAATATTTTCTTCTTCTTCCAATACCAACCAGCACTGTTCAAACTAAGGTCTGCATACAATAAATACAGTATCATAAGGATTACTGTCTTTTTAAAAAGTCAATCTTCTAATTCACTTATATTGCCAATTACTTTCTTAATCATGGTATTTCTACTTAGGAAACAGCAGCAGTTCTGCAACTACAGTGGCTTAATCACATTTTGACAGTAGCATATTTGTACATTTAGGGTTGACCAACAAAATCAGGAACAGAAACATGTATCTGACAGTTTACAGCAATAGCAATTATGACAGAAATGGAAAATTAAGGCTCAGATCTTGAATGAGTGTGACACAAATGGTCAGAAGGACATTTTCTTAATTGGGATAACTAAACTATTCAAATTGATAAACAAGAAATTCAGTTGTCAGAATGTAATGTCGTAAAGGTGACACCAGATAAAGTGCTAAAGTAAAGACTCTCACAGGTCAAATTCATCTCATGTGACTTTCCTGACATTCAGCTGGTCCACAATGCAGATGTATAGGCAAACATGGGCATGCCTCAATATGCCCATGTCACACCTCTGTTTCACAAGCTGCACTAATTGCCAGTTTGTGCCTGGGTGCTAAACCTCTACATGGCATAAATCTTAGCTATTTGAGAGACCACCTCTCTTCCATAGTATCCACCCAACTGGTTCAATCAGGCAGGATTGGTATATTCCAGGTTCCAATGATTAAGCAATTCCATCTACCAGGACCCTGGAAGTGTCTGTACCCTTATCTGTAGTAGTACCTGCCCTATGGATTGATGCTCCTAATTAAATTTGAACAGCTTCCACCTTACAGAGCCTTAAAGACTTTTTCAGGCTGCTGGAGAAGATGATTGATGCCCCTTTCTTCCTTTTTTGTCCTCTCTGCCATTTTGTTCCTTTGTCTTATGCTTTCAGTATTGTTCTGTTTATTAAGTGTTTTAACAATTGTAAACAGCCCAGAATTTCTGGGAGTTGGGCTGCATATATATTTAATAAATTACAATTTATACTACTATTATATTCTTATGATTATTACAAAAATGTTTGCTATTGTTTCTTCCAAGTTGTTTTTTCAACTTCTCACCAAGCCAATAGCTATAGGATGAAGTCCAGGAAATCTCTTATCCAGGAATTAATCAAATTCAGCCATGCTGTTTTTCTCAAGATTATCCACAGTAACCTAGATGCTTCAAGTATAGGCTTAAAAGGAGTTAACCATATTAATAACATGTTCTGAGTTAGATCAGTGTGTAACAGATTCTTCCAATCTGTAACAAGCATATCTTTGGTTATCCCAAAACATGTTGTGAAATTAAATAATTTTTTGTTTGAGTTCAGATTTCTTAATTTTCAAATACTTTTCCTTACACTTTAGCTACATATTCAGAATATAAGGAGTTAAAATATATTTCAAAGCTTATGATGAAATCATACTTCACCTAGAATTAGTAAACAGTGAAGCATATTAAAACTTTAAGTATTCTTTATTTGTACCAAATTGCTTTAGCAGCACTTCAACTAATCCAATTATTTCAATTTATAGGGCCACCCATCTCAAATACATATTTTATAATAATTACAAAATATATAAAGGACCAGAAAGAAATATTGTAGATAACACATTAAAAACATATAGCAGAATCAACAGCCAAGATATAAGTAATCAATACCAATCGATTAACAGTCTACAAACTCCACCACACATCTACAGAATCATCTCTTATGAAAAACCTGTAGTATCAGATCCAATCTAATCTCAAAGGAGATTGCCACGACAGAAAAGACTCTCATCTTGGGCTCCACTGGGTGATATTTCCTGACAAGTATGCCTCTTTTGTCAGACCTAATGGGACAGATATGATTTCCATCAAATAGATCAATCCCATGCATAAGTTTGCTCTGCCACAATAGCATTTGCCAAGAAAATAGCATGGAACGTATCTATTTAGTCACCCAAAATGAAATTCAAATTAGGAAAGACTGATTTAACTAAGTTTTTATTACTTAATATATTTCTATCTCCTTGAATAATATCAGAAAATTAATTTATGTGAAAAAGTAGCATAGTTTGGATTTCTAAAATTCATTTCAAGCTCATCCATAAGTGGAGTAGCAACTTTACTAATATTTCATATGAGTGACTCTTAACTAAAAGAAACTTCCTTCATTACTTCCCCTCCAGTAATGATTCTGTAAAGTTAAGGTGTGTACTATGAAGTAAAACTAGACATATCCTTAGTAATATATTTCTATTGCATTACTAATCTTCTCAATTTTATACCTCATTAAATTAAAACATGTTCTTTAGTTCCCCATATTTTTAAATTTTAAGAAAACTATTATTTTTCATGGAATGTTGACAATATTATTTTAGTGTTTGGAAATATACCTAGGCAAAGAAAATGGCACATATGTATCATAACGAAGGTCTCTTAACACAAAACTAAAACAATCCAACATTCTTATTAAGCATTTTAGTCTTAAACAATTTTCCTTCATCATCTATACACAGGTTTGGCATGTCTGGAATGTGTAGAAAACATGATTATATTAATCAGGAAATAATGGAGAACAATTTTGTTAATACCTTTAACTAAAATATTTAGCAGATAAATTATGCAGTTGAAGTATTCATGTGTTTTCAGACACAAGAAAACATCGAACTTTCAACGTAATGAATTAGGGCAAATCAATTACTGTAGTTTCATAATAGAGAAACAATTTATTTACAGGAGGTCCACGTTTAATGATCCTTCAGTAATCATTGCAACTTACAATGGAATTGAACAAGTTATAGTTACAACTGGTTCTTGGAATTCTGGCCATTATAGTGTCCACATGTTCACAATCTGGATATTTGGTTCATGATTACAGCATCACAGTGAACCATGGTCACATTATCATAATTTAAGTCATTCTCTGATGGCTTCCCATAGCCAACAGCAAAGCTGGCAGGAAATCAGAAGTAACAAAGTTGTTGTGATTGCTATAATGACAGCAATCAGGAGTACCAGAACTATCATCAGAAAGCAATGCACGTTGTCACATTTTACTACCACATAGCTCGGGTCCCAATTGCTGTCATAAACTGGGGACTACCTATAATCACCTCATCCCTATTTATTGCACTTTGAATGCAATATAAAGTATAAATATATACTTTATAAAATATAAAACAAAATTTAAAAAATCCACTGCATCTGAAGAAATTTAGATAAACAAAATAATGTACTTTTAAATGCTTTATGTATTATGTGTCAATTTATATTATCATTTGCATAATGGCATTGTTAAATACTAAGTGACTGGAAATGCTTTACTTCTGGATTTTACATTTGTGAGTAGTGGTACCCCGTCATCTATTTTGTTACGACAAAATGTTATTCTAATTAAGAAATAACATCAGGAGTAGGTAGAATCAGCTGCTGGTTTTTTTAAAAAAGAACACACTCATAATATCTTATTTCCTTGTGTGTCCAATCACACTTGGCCTATAAAGAATTGAATTCTATTCTATTCTATTCTATTCCAAATAAGGTGGGTTGGGCTACTAGTCTTAACAGCCCTGGCTCTAAGTTCTTCAATAGCTTCCAGTTCCATGATATAATGGTTATTATATGTTGGCACTAATATACTACACTTTACTCCAATGCTCCTAACAAGATTAATATTCAAGCCTCATATACGAACTGGAAAACTAAAGAAGTACAACTGCTGTTTGGCAAAATGTATTCAGTAAGTAACTTTGTTAATTTTAAGAAAAATAGTAACATTTTATAGAACTATTTTTTAATATAAGAATATACATTTTTGAATACAGGTTTTTGAGTATACGTTCCACAGAATTAAATACTGAAACTAGACCCAAATAAATACAGTTCTTGGAAGCAATTGGCTTTAGAACCAATTGTTTCAGTAAGAACTTCTATTAAAGTTTTTTAAAAAATAATTTGAATTACAATGGGCAATGAATATTAATTCCAAATCATATCTGGACAATTCCTAAGTATTCCATAGCTTTATACTGGTAACTTTAAAAATCATTTATGTGCACTGCTATATAGTTGCAAATATATATGGATACTTTATATAACACCCGTCCTGGATGCTCAGATATAACAGAGGAAAATATTATGAATCAGAATAAATTTCTAATATATTTCATTAAAAGTGAAATACTTTTAAGTTCTACATTTCAATTATAACATTTAGGAACATGGAAAACACATACAATTTCATGTACAGAACAGCTGATTTTGGCTGGCTTATA
Source organism: Calamaria suluensis (assembly GCA_032468135.1). Classification (NCBI taxonomy): domain Eukaryota; kingdom Metazoa; phylum Chordata; class Lepidosauria; order Squamata; family Calamariidae; genus Calamaria; species Calamaria suluensis. The sequence continues at coordinate 26,075 of JANHFP010003471.1, forward strand.
CCCAATATAAAACATGTGTTTTTGGTCTGGATATGGAATGAAGCAGGGTCATTTTCTTCCAAATACAGAGTGACATGCTGTTTGTTCCAGACTGAAGAGTTTCAGTGAAAGAAATGTGGAGGAAAATGCCAAAGCTTAAGATTTTATTTAGTGATGGCAACTGAGAGAGGGCAGGAGAGGAAAAGATACCAGAAAGGATAAGAGTGAGCAGGCCGGCCTATGGGAACTGAGATCATTTGGAAGAGGGTGCATAGGCCATCTGGAGAAAAAGAGAGGCACAAGGTATCTTTGTTTCAGAAGGAGGGGAGAAAGGAACAAGTGGACACCAGCTTTGCCATAACCACCCTACAAAAATCATTCTGGGATTGCTGTAGGACTGGTTTTAGCTTCAACACAAAACAAAAACATTCAAAGTTGTTTCTGCCAACAGCATCCATGGTTCATCAAAATATCCAGAATATGAGGGCTGTGCTTTATGTTTGAAACAAAACACATTTTACATTCTGTGCATACTCCTAGGGCATTATATAGAAGGATATGATTTAATTATCCATCCTATTAAAATGGTGCTTCTCATACAATAATTGACATCCATTCAGAATTAAATTCCAGCAAAATACAATGTTAAAAATACCGAATGGATAAGACTGAGAGCTTACTGCTGTATATTTTACTATTATTTTAATATAGAGGGTATTTTTCAAAACCATCATACACCATCAAGAAGCATCATTAGAAAAATGTATGTTGTAATGAAAGACAAGATGCCGCAGAAGAAAATAAAATAAAAACAATTCAAGTTTGAAATCAACATGATTTTCTGTCCTTTTTATCTAATACTTTGCTCAGCTACTTTAAGCAAAAGTTTGAAGCTGTGGTACAACCTTTATTATAGTAGTGACTTGGTCACAAATTACTGTTTTCCTGCTATGGAAAGCGAAAAACAATATCCTACACCAAGCATGAACTGAAGTTTTAAAAGCTGAGATTTATATGCACATACATAGCACATACAGAATACTAATGCCCCAAAGCAATTACCATTTATTTTTAACAGAATCACATAAGTAGTAAAAAAAACACATTACTGTATGTTTTAAATATAAAACCAAAAATATTTCTTTAGTGCCAAAAAAGAATTGAGTTAATTATATATCAAAGTTTAGAAATAATCCCATTTCATACATGTTTATTCATAAGAATACCTGTAGGTGGTACTCTCTAAAGTATATAATTTTGCTTCCTTTTCACCAGACTTTGAAATATACTCTGATCACTAATTCAGCACTTTATTAGCATAACATCTATTACGTCAGAAAGATATGGCTCAAGAAAAGCGTTTCTAGAATGTTTTGTTGTAACCAATACACTGTAATAAATTATAGACTTCCACACCACTTGAGGTTATTAAATATTGTAATTGGATTCAAAAAATAAAACTATAACAGGAAAAAAAGGTTCCAAAATGTTGACTAATTCAAATAAAATAACCCTGATGAAAATATAATTGTTTCATATATACCTGTGCTCAAATTAATACCTCAAATATTTATAAAAAGTTAAATAATAAAAGAAAGCAGATGATTAATTCTACTATATTGGAAGTAGGGTGCTTCTTCCAGATCTGTTAGGAAGAACCAGTATAGTACAGTACAGAACTGGGGAGATCCAGATTCAAGTTCACCCTTATCAAAGGAAATTGGGTAACTTTGGGCCAATTACTCATTCACAACTCAACCTGTGTGTGTGTGTGTGTGTGTGTGTGTGTGTGTGTGTGTGTGTGTAGAGATACCTAGTAGCCCAAATATGTTGTAAAATGTAAAATATGTTGTAAAAATAAGTGAAAATAAAATGAAGGGAAACCCCTGCTTAAGCTATCTTGAACTCCTGGTGAAAAGGCTGTGAATAAACTTAATAAATACTAAGTGAATTCTACCCACAAAAGCTATAATAACCTGGCCTTCAATATACAACAACTTGCTGCAATACAAATCAATTTTCTGGAAATCAGTTCTTTGTATTTCTGGAAATAAAGCCAAATCCAAACTTACCATATCAGATGGAACACTGCTAGACATCTTGAGAACTAAAGCTGTCGGTTCCAAAGAAGAAAGAAGGGGGGGGATGTAAAAAGCCAGCCAAAACAACCCAGGTACAGTAAAAGATCTTCCAGCTAACCCAATCTTTGGTTTGTTCCTGGTAAACGTTGTGCGCGTTGGCTTCCTTCAATAAAAGCACCTGACCCCGCAGCAAGGAAGCTGACCAAAAAAGAAGAAAAAAAAATCCAATGGGTATTAAAAGGCTGGAGCAGAGAGGAGAAACCAGAGACGGCGACGGAGTCTTGTCACCAGGAGCACGAACCCCGGTTGTGCCAGGTTAGACCAGGCAAAAACATACTACTACAACAACAACATGAATTGTGTAGGAGCGCTTTTTTTTTTCCTTTCTTCCTCTCTCCCAGCCTAGACCAATAATGAATGACGAAGATGATTCAGAGGATAGTTCTGTATCCGAGTCACCTTCTCATTAAAAGAAGGGGGGAGAGAGAGAGAGAAGAAGAAAAAAAAAACAGGCGACAGGCACTCAATGAAGTAAATACAAAGAGCGGCGACCGTCCTTCTTTCCCTGAGGCCAAAGTTCTGGGGGCGGAGATGGGGGGGGGGGGCTTCTCGTCCGATCCTCAGCAAGTACAAGTGGGGAGGGGGCTTCTCCTCCTCTTCCTCGGAAAGGCGCGCTTCCTTCACAGCATTGACCAGGCTGAGTTAAAAGAATACACGCGTTAAAATAAGCCAGGGAAGGGACAAAGAAAATGTTACCCTTCCCCCCCTCAAACTGCAGCAGCAGCAGCTCAAGGGGGGATTTAAAACTGCGGCTGCCTCTCGCAGCAGGAGCAGCTCCTCGCCGCCCCCTCCGCCTCAGGTCTCGGCTTTCATCGCCCCCGACGGCTTCCTTTCTCCACAGTCGCTTCTTCGCCTTCTTCTCTCTCCTCCTCCTCCTCCTCCTCCTTCGGGGTCTCCCTCAGCGGCAGACGGTTAACGGAAGCCCCTCCGCAAGCCGAGGCGGAGGAGCGGCTCCTTCTCTTCTCGCCAGCCCCGAGAGCCCGTTGGACGAAGAAAGGTTTCTTCGGCGCGCTTCCTGCTCCCTCGGCTTTGCCCTTTCACCGCCTGCCGCCGCCGCTAGTCCCGCAGCCGCCTCTTGTCATCTTCCCTTCCAGCCAACATGGCGTCTGCGCCGAGCGGAGAAAAGGGGACACAGCAGGGCAAAGACGGACCCGACGCCCCCATCCTCCTCCTCCTCCTCTCCCCCCCCCCTCTCCTCGCTCGGCTTCGAGCTCCGCCCTCCAGATCCCTCGATCTGAACTCTTTCAGGCGGGAATGAAAAACCTACCTTTTTTGTGCAGCCGGCTTGGGAGGGATTC
>JANHFP010003474.1:17941-32095 GCA_032468135.1 Calamaria suluensis
GTCCTCAACTTACGACCATAATTGAGCCCAACATTTCTATTGTTAAGTGAAACATTGGTGAAGTTGTAACTGAAAAACGGCGCTAAGTCACTTTTTCATTGCTGTTGTAAGTTTGAACAGTCACTAAACAATCTGTTGTAAGTCAAGGACTACCTGTATGAGCAATAAGGAAAGATCCTTTTTTTTTTACGAAGGGGGCTGAGTGAATTGAGATCCTGGAGAAAATTTACCCGTGTTTTGGGGCTGTATATTTGCTAATCATAGTGTAGCTTTCCATTGGTATAACTTCCCAAGGTGAAATTCCTGTGAAGTTCCATCACTGTATCTATGAGTTAAGATTTCACTTTCATTATTATTAAATTATTAAACTTTTACCCAGGATGATATGTAAATAAAATACCACAACAGAATATATTTGCATTTTTATAGGAAAAGGAAATGAATTAGAGTAGCAACTCATTTTGTAAAGTATTTCCTTTCCTACTTGGACCAATGCTACAATTTTAAGATGAACCTCTCTCTTTGCCTGCAAAGGGGATATTTTTGTTAAATAATTGCCACCATTTTCTTTCATCATTTTGTCTAAAACAAATATATTGATATTTTATATACTTTTTTACATTCCAGACTAATAGAATTCTAAACAGCATTTTAGATTGTAGTGTTGAATCTTCACTATGAGAGGAAATGATTTTTTTTTTTAAAAAAAAACCTTCAGACTGATATAATTGTAAATAGCAATTTACATTGTTATGAAATTAGTGTTGTATCTTTTTACTATGGGAGGGACTTAATTTTTGTTTAAAGAAGGGAACTTTTGTACAAGATTATCACTGTATCTTCTCATCTGTGTAAAACTTCAAATTCAATTTTAAACTAATTTGGCACAATTGCACTGGCTGGCCAATTCAAAGGAGCTTTATGTAAATGTAAATAATAAAATAGCTAAGAAAAACAGCAGGTATAAATAATAAAATCCAGTGCATTATTGTAGCCACAGTGATTTATAGATGTGTTTCTGCCCAACTTCATAAACTATCTTAAAGCGGTGGACATTTTAAAATATCTTTTAGAATTTTTTAAAGGGCTGATTTCTCAGACTTCACAAAATATTAAAAATTCGGTTTCATTGCTTAATATCGAGAATTAAACAAACAGCTCACCCTTCAGCAGGATCCAGAGCCAGAGCCCGAGGGCTGTCAAGATCCTTCCAGACCAGAACTTGGCGATGTTGCCCATCCAATTTTGACACTTCGATACGATTGGTTCCCGTGTCTGCCCAGTAGAGGTTCTTCCCTAACCAATCCACAGCCATGCCTTCGGGATAATCCAATCCAAACTCAACCACGTGCTCCAGGGCACTTCCATTCATGAATGCTCTACTGATGGTCTGCAAGGAAGAGAAAGGGGGAGGCGTGAAAATTTAGGTGCTACCTTTGAGAAGAGATCCAAGCAGACAAAGCTCCTTATCAAACAGAGCACGATCTGTAATAGGATAACATAGATTTGGGACCCCCCCCTTTCCTGATTCTCTAGATCAGGGATGTCAAACGTGATTTCATTGAGGGCTGCATCAGGGTTGTGGTTGGTCTTGGAGGGCCATGTGGTTGCAAGCCAACTGGGAGGCCATGGCTGGGGTGGGTGTGGCCAACTCACTGTCACTCGCATAGGGGGAGAGGGGATGCCTGTGGTGGCCTGGGGGGGGGGTCCTTGATAAAATGTTCTTCAATTAATTTTAGTAACACACCACATTTACTACATTACCTTCAACGAGATGTCTGTCCAATATATGCGATTGTCAGTCACATCAAAATCCAGGGCAGAGGCTTCCTTGACTCCCGTTAGTGGAATGGCAACATTATTGTTGTTCGTCTCGAGAGAGATGCGCCTGATATCGGCTCTACGGGAAAACAGCAGGAAGGCTTCTGGGACAATGCAGGTCTTCATGTCGCTCAGGAGCTCCAGGCCGATGGGGCAGGCGCAGCGCAACCCTTGAGGCCTATACAAGCAGAGGTGACTGCAGTCCCCATTGGATTCTGCACAAGGATTTGTACCTAAAGAAAGCAGAAATGAAGCCTAAATCTTTATCATTGCTCCATAAGCTGCCAGGTCCAAAGAATGGAGTTACTTCTGAACTGTTTACTGCTGTTCGCACAGAATCTTGCCCGACTAAAGCAATTCTCTGCAATAAGTATGGAAGGATCTATGCCTGTCGTCTTCCTGCCCACCAAGAATTCCAAGCTCTGCTGTCTCTTAGCTTCCTGGGAAAGAGCCACTTTGCTCCTGCAGCTTCAGGCTACATTCTACCATAATAGTCAATACAGCCCATTAGAAAATGTGACAACACTGACTTTCCACTTGCTGCAATACAAATACAGGTAGTCCTTGACTTACAACAGTTCATTTAGTGAACGTTCAAACTTATAGCGGTATTGGGGAAAAAAAGTGTTTCTCAGTTACAACCTCTGCAGCATCCCTATGGTCATGTGATCAAAATTCAGATGCTTGGCAACTAGTTCATACTTGTGACCACTGCAGTGTCCAGAGGTCATGTGATCACCTTTTGCCATTAGTAGAAGGTCTTCTCCCCTCCCCCCATTTAGATGACATTGAAAGGGTCTGTATTAAGAAATTTTCAATTCCTCATCAATTCCTTGTTTTGTGGTTAGGGTGCTTAAAATTATGTAAATGTTCATGAAATAATCTCTTTGGTTTACAGGAGAGAAGATGTTTCAGACACTCACCCATGGTCTTGTGGACGTTGGTAGCTTTGAGGCCCATGAGATCAGGCAACTGGTCAATTATGATCTCCCTTTCTGCCGTCTGCTTATGAACCCGCTCAATGCTTCTCCTTTGCCAGTCTGTCCAATAAACATAGTCCCCCAGCAGAGTGAAACCAAAGATGTGGGGCAGCTTGTCTTCCACAAGGACTCTTCTGCTGGTTCCATCTGTTTTCATGACCTTCATGAGTACAAACACACACATATACGCAAGATAAGTTGAAAAGCTTAAACTCGCCTTCTTGCACAATGCAATTCTTGTCAGACAAAATGCAGTTCAATAAATCTCAAAAAAAACCCTAACATGTGCATTTCTGCACTAACTTTATCCGCCAAACAATCTTCTTCAATAACATTTCCTGCTACAAATTGCATTACACCTAAATGGAAATTATTGGATTTCCCATCAATGTGTTATTAAATCTCACCTCTGCATTCCGGAACTAGCTGATAAACAGAAACTTCATAGACTCAGCAAGAAAAGTGCATTACTGAAGACAAGAAATATTCATACCAGGGAATAACCGAAGCCCTAATTTATATATTTATATATTCACAAGCCCTTTCTGCACTGAGCAGTGGCACTTACTGTCTTGCCCGCTAGAGCTACATCTTCCTTTTTTGCTTCAGAGATGAAGCAGAATTACCTAATAAAATAAGTTCAGGGTTATTTGCCTGTGTGAATCTGGGTTTCACATTCCCCATCATTGGGAATTGAGCCAAAACCTGTAATTAATCCAAAGCTTCTTTTTTTTTCATATCATATCTGCCCACTTAAAAATGAATTGAGACACAGTTCCAAGGGAGGTTTGAAGAACTAAAGGTGTCTCTCTGAAAGTGGAGCCGATGATGAATTAACAATTAACATATGAGTAGACTGATTCCTTGGACCCTCTCTGGATAAGGAAAGAAAAGGAGATTGCCCATATGTGCCTCAGCCCATATGTGCTGGCAAGGAAGCTGCAAGCCAGCAATTTTCTATCTGTTTTAAGTGCTGGGAGACAAATACAGTCATGTTGCTCACAATCACAGATGAACTTTTTAAAGGCCACTGAGTTCACAAACCTCACTTTCTAATCACTTTTGGAAATTGCCTATTAACCTTCTTCAAACAAATAACAGACCTTCAGGAGAAAAAATTAATAACAAAGAATTTGAAACAAAAAAAGAAAAAAATCTAAATAAGATTTTGAATTAAATAAGCATATTAAAGGTTCAGATAAATTTGGAATATTGACCTTCCTTTAGCACAAGATAACTGGAAAAACAAACAGCTTCTCATGGGAAATAGATTTATTTTGGCTACGTTGGCTATTGCAAGACATAACAAAGATAAACTTTTATTGATTTCAGTACCTGGATACTAGAGGGGACTAAGGTGAAGGAAAAGGAGGAGTAAAGAAGCAAGCCTATTGGGACTTATGACACAAAATGCAATGACAACAGAAACATTAGCCATGGGTTAATCACTGGTAGCACAGTGGTTACAATGCAGTATCGCAGGCTAACTCTGCCCGCAGCCTAGAGTTTGATCCTGACAGGACTCAAGGTTGACTCGGCCTTCTATTCTTCTGAGGTCAGTAAAATGAGGACCCAGATTGTTGGGGGCAATATGCTGACATTGTAAACTGACCAGAGTGTGCTATAAATCACTACTAATATCGCTATTATTGTTATTAAAAGAGATATTTAAAGAATGTGAACAGAAATTAGCAGCTATAGCATTAACAGGGTTAGTAATGATGTCTGCTTCTATTTGATAAGACTATGTGCAAAAGAAAGTACTGAAAGTGGAACTATAAATTACAGGCCAAGAGAATGATTTTGAAAAGACCACTTCACTGGATGTACAAAATAACCTGTCTGAAGTTTTAAAAATTAAAAGGGAAATACAAGTACAATCCAAGAGAATGACCTGGAAATGTTTTCTTATTGGATCTGCAAAAAGAGGAGGGTTAAAAAAGCTTGGTACAATGGGATAAAGAACTGTGGAAAAAATCAAATACTATGACAATATTTGATTGAATTAAAGATCTTTAGAAGCTTGTTAGAAATAAAAGGAAGGATTATAAAGTTGTTTTATTTGATTGAGATTAAAAGACTTTAAAAAAAAGTTCTGCGACCCTTTATGGATAATTTGCCGATACAAGGATTGAAAAGTTAACATTTTAGGAATTCGCTTACAATTAAGGGATTGGATATGTTTATAACCATATTTAGGGCATAAAGAATGATTAAATTTGATTATATTTGTGAGAAAGGTTGGAAGTCAGTTCTTTATACTGTAATTTTTTTCATCCTTTTTTTAGCTTGCACTTTTTATTCTTTCTTTTTCTCCAAGTTTAGTTTGTACTAGTTTTTACTGTTTTAATAGTAAAAATTCTTACCGAAAAACTACAGGTACAGTGAAAGACAAGAATCAGGATAAATGGAAAAATATGGCTCCAATATATCTAGAGAAAAACATCCCAGTCACAAAATGAGGGTTGACAATAAATTCTATTACTTCGACTTTATTTTTCTAAAATGACACCAATCACTAATCTGGATTTAAAACTTTACCTGAACTCATAAAAATGATGAATTGACACTTTTTATAATGGCTTTGCCCCTAAAGCAACCACTTCTTTTTGCAAAACACCCAGGCCAAAAGGATCACTGGAGAAAGGGTCCCGAGATACAGACCTTCAAAATGGAGGTCAGCTCTTTCTCAGCCCACATTCGAATTCCCTACAACTTATTCCAGATGGCGACCAGGCGGAGTTTAGTCTCTCCTGGCCAAATTCTACTCACTTATTTTTATAAGGAAAAGAATGGACTTCTCTCCACATAGCAAGCTTTTTTTCTTTTTTTTGTTATTATGGGATGGGTAATTCCTCAAAACCAGGTAGCAGATCCAAGTCCATCTTCCTGTTCAAGGTAACAGAGCCACTGCCCTTCAAGTGTGGAGAGCAGCTGCTAGAGAGGTGACCCAAAAGTCAGGCTTGAACTCACACTGTGGTAGAACAGTTTTCTTTTTGTGTTTTTTAAACCGCTGACTCCTTCTGAACCTCTGGGATGGGTCAGGGAGAGTGACAGTGAGTGGAGCCAAACATTATAATAATACCTGGGAGGTTTGATGGGGGCTGCTGCAGAGAAAGGGAGCAAGGTCATGGCGGGACTTCCTTCCTTTCAGAGAGCCGTCCAACGAAGGAAGTCGAGGTGATGGAGATGGCGCACCTTCCAACCAGATGTTCCTCCTCTAGTTCAGTGGCTTGCTCAGTCATTTATTATCTCTGGTTTCCTCTTGGAGGAAAGTGCAGACTTGGTATGTTTTACCAACACTGGCTGAGAAGGGAGCAGGAAATCCTTTTTCTCCACTGTTGTCTGCTAAAACAGCATTCCCCAAACTTTCCCGGCTGGGGGTGGGGGAGAGAGGCAGGGAGGAGGGGATGGTTTTGTGCGAGGGGCAGGCAAGTTGAGCTGTGTGGATGCACACAAGCACCAGCCCACCACGGGCCACAGACAGGGGACCCTGTGCTAAAACACTCTGTGGGACACCAGGTTAAATAATCACACCATCTTTCACTTGATTTGAGTGTTAGAAAGTGTTGGGAGTAAGCAGAAAGACAAGGGACACTTTCTCTAATTAAATAAACACTCTGTCAAGTCACAATAATCTGATCACATGATGCTGGAACCATCATAAATGCAGCACCTGAATCACAAGCATGTGATTTCAGGAATGGTGGGGTAATCATAACTTCAAGGATGGGTGAGAAGACTGTCATAATTTCAAACTGTTGTTAAACAAACGTTAGTAAGAGGAGGATTACATGTATTTGTAGCTTCTATAATCGCTTATATCTAGTAACTACTGTATGTAAGCCAGGCACATGTTGTTTATTATATATAAGCTACACACTTTAAATAGCAGGGAGCAAGCCCCCCCCCAACTTCCTTGTACTAATGATGTAACCTAGCTGGGTAATGAAGCATCTGTATGCAATCAGCAATCAGCAAGGACTCTGCAGGTTCAACCCTGAGCTACAGATATTCTCTTCTATTGGATTCTCTCACCGTACGCAGAACTTACTACACTTTTTAAATTTTACATATATTGGATTATTAGCTATATTCCTTATTTAAGACTGCCTGCAGGAGATAAAAATGTGTTTTACTATCCTGCTATGCAGAGGGAAACGTGGCCCATAGAAACGAAACCATATGCAAACTGGTTCTTTGGAGGCCAGCCAGCTCTTCTACGTTGGCCAGCTTCCATCTTTAGTTACTGTAAAAGGGTTCGTCTCTCACCTAGCAAGCATCAATCCCAAGGAAAAATGAGAAGGAAATACCAGTATTTCAAGAGGGCTGCCAAGAAAACAATACCTTTGCAGGCTACTTCAGATAAGTAATTCTGGAGAAGACCAGGAGTGATGACCAAGCTGTTCCACCCATTTAAGATGACCCATGAACCTATCACAGTTAAGTCCTTCAGGTACAAAGCCTGCCCCTTTTTAGGGGAGACGGAGTTTAGACAAAATAAATTCTCAAGCAGGGAATATTGATTTATGAACAGAAAGTGAGAACAAGTAACAGCTGCTTGTTCTTTTCCTGACTCTTGAGGCTGTATTTCATATTCCTTAAAGAGAGATCCTGTCTAGCGAAATTCCTGTCTCCTCACAAGAGTATTTGAGAAGAGAAAGCAAAGCAGAGAACATTTCAATGCAATCCAGTACATATATGCCAAAAAAGTACCCTACATTGTCAGTAAGCTTTATACAGTAAAACTTTTCTCAAAGAAGAGAAATCCTCAAATCAGAAGCTCACCTCAATTTCAGCCCCTCCCTTTAACCTTTAGAGCTGATTTTAACCAGAGCATGGATGGATTTCACAAGCTAAGATGGCTCTTAGCTACAAGGATTAAAAACAACAGCAATAAACACATGTGGTTCCCCACATCACGCCCTAGTGGCCAAGCTCCAGGCGCACAGATGTCCTGCTTCAGAAGTTACTTAGTAGCAAGCAAATATGCCAATTCAGATTTTCAGGGCAACGGATGTACAAAAATGTTGAATTGCTCTTGAAAGTCATACATCTTTTTTAAAAATAATAATCTGCCAACCAATTTTCAAGTAATACCATGACCAGGGAACCCGACCCAAGAAGGCAGTCAAAGAGGCCACTATGGCAGCCAAGACCAAAACCCTGCACTTTTTGTGTGTGGTTGCCATTGTGATTTTTTAAAACCTACAGATGCCTCTGCAGGGCAATTGATACTTCCGTTTATTTATTGGTTTACTTTATTTTAAGTTACCTACTGCCCAGGTGACTTTGGGGCTTGGGCCGCATAGAACCAATAACCAACTTATTAAGAGAAAACACCACAAACCAGATCAGCAAAGTACAGAAACAAAAACGAAATGCAAACAAAACTTTCTTCTTTCTCCAATATTCAAAAAGTCTAGCTTTAAAGGTAAACTAACCCAGAAAAAGTAGAATAGAGATTTTAACTCTAGAATTGATATCTGAACCTCAAAATGACCTACTTTTGCAGAGTTGCAGGTCAGGGGCGGGTTCCAAATCCCGTTGTTACCGGTTTGCGTGTGGGTGCACTCACATACGCAGAAGAGTCTGGGTGGAGCCTCCTGCCGCCGCTACCAGTTCGCCCGATCCAGTGCGAACTGGTAGCAAGCCACCACTGTTGCAGGAGTTGTGTCCCCTCTGGAAACCCGTAATGTAAGTCAGAATTACATACAGGTATTAGGGACTGTATTCTGATCAGTATTTTTGAACTGAGCACACAAAAGTGCCAGATGGCCATTGCACTTATTTGTATGCAAAGGAAAAAGTGCCAGAAAGTTCCAATAGAATAGAAAATTCCTCAAAAATGGGAGGGATTAAAAACATGGAATCTCTGCAAGAGACCTGAGATTTGCCACACAAAAGTGGTTCATACTGCATGTGTAGCTCTTCCAAAGGAGAACATTTCGAACAATATTATGATTAACACTCTTGCTTACTTCAGTTAGTCAATGGGGTGATAGGGGCTATTGAAGATTTGAAGAGCAATCTCCAAGTGGTCCTTCTTTCAGAAATCTTCACATGAATGGGTCACAGAAATTGTTTTAAGTTAAGACATTCTGTGCATTTTAAAAAAAAAACCTTCAAGGAGAGCTCCCCAGAAATTTGGTCATACGTTGAGGACTATCTGTATTGTGAAGGTTAAGTTTGCCTTTTCTTCCCCATAATAGATGGAATTATTTTTGCATCTCCTTTCCCTGTTCCAAGGATGTATTTTAAAAACCTATACAATTTTAATATTTAGCAACTGGCTCAGGCATTACTAGTTTTACTAAATTCTTACTAGACTGACTATGAAGCAAATGTCCATTTCGGGTATTAGCATTATATTCTGCCTGGAAACAGACTTTAAAATGTTTTTGAAAGGGCTGTGAAATTAGGGCCTCAGGCACACAGGCCGTATCAAAATTCATTAGGATGTGTTGGAATGGTTTGAGCAGCATAGAATTACAGTAAAGCAGCAAGTTGGAGAGATTGGTTTCGTCTGCATTCTTCCCTCATTGCATAAACCCTGGCACTTGGTCAATTTCTCCAGCATCATTTCTCCCTTAGAAAAGTGGTGCAAAGGGAAGGAGGAACCGAGCACAATGATAAAGGTATGATAAAGCTGCCTCAGAGAGAATAAACAAATCATAAAGGTTAGGATAATGAGGTTTGTTTTTTTCCCCCACCCAAAATTCCTGTGCAGGAAAGTAATGAAGCAACATTTTCCAAAAAGTACATCTGGAACCTCCTCCTGCTTTGGACTCTTAGCGTTGGGAGGAGAAGGAGGAGACGATTATATTTCATACCGTGAAAATGGATCAGACAATAGTTAATGTTTTGGAGGAGGGATAAGGCTCCTCCAAAACTCAACAAGGAGGGACATGGTGGCTCAGCAGGTAAGGCAGCTGAGCTTGTCGATCAGAAGGTCGGCAGTTCGAATCTCTAGTGCCGTGTAATGGGGTGAGCTTCCATTACTTGTTCCAGTTTCTGGCAACCTAGCACGTAAAAATGCAAGTAGAAAAAATAGGGACCCCCTTTGAAGGGAAGGTAACAGCATTCCGTGCTTTAGTCATGCCGGCCACGACCACAGATGTCTTCGGACAGCGCTGGCTCTTTGGCTTTAAAAACAGAGATGAGCACCGCCCCCTAGAGTCGGAAATGACTAGCAGATATGTGCGAGGGAAACCTTTACCTTTTTAAAGCTCAACACAGTGGGTGTTGGGTTTTTTTTAACCTTCATGGAATAAAAAACATGAAGATTGAAATTGAAACTCCCAGAGACCCTTGTTTAGACAGATCCAATGAGTTCCATCAGTGCTGGATGTTTTGAATGGAATCCTCATTTTAAGACTGGCCGCCTTGGTGATCTCATGCTCCCCTCCCCTCCCCAGCAGAAAATAAACATGTAATCCCAACAGAGCAAAGCAGATCATGCATTTTTAACCCTCATGGTGTGACAGGGAAAGAAAAGGAGCCAGTGAGGAATTGTCCCTGTTCGTAAACAGCAATCCGATTCAACAGACGGGCTTTATAGGTGGAGAAAATTGATTTGAGATAAAGAAGGAAGCCCCAAACCGCAGACTTCCCCCCTTCTTCTCCGCCCCCTCAGCTGCAGCCTGCCAGATATATAGGGAACAAAGGTTCCTGCTGAGACCCCAGCCGATATCCATTCGTCCCTGTGGAGGCTTTCGTATCTGGGGAACAGTGCAATATGAATCAGCAACCTTGCAAAAGCAAACAAACCCACACAAGCATGTGGAAGACACAGGAAGGAGGAGGTTGGTGGTGGTGGTGGTGGTGGGAATCTAAGATACAAAACTGGTGTTTTTTTTGCATAGAGTCCTGATTCTTTTCCTTTATTCTACGAAATTGTCACCAGAGAAACACTGCTGGAGACAAAAATAAAAAATAAAAAAATTATAGACGCACATACATTTTAAATTGGAAGTCTTAAGAACCGGTGTCATTTTACATGCTGCAAAATGGTTGTGTCTGTGCCCCATGTGTAGTCCTTGACTTAACAGTTCATTTAGTGGGCATCCAAAGTCATAACAGCGCTGAAAAAAAATGGGACTTGTGACTGTTTTTCACACTCAACGATTGTAGCAGCATCCCCATGGTCTACAATATGGGATTACATCCCAGGGTTTGAGGTCTTCCGGCCAGTTGTTGAGAAGCAACATCAACGGGGCGACTCGGATGTGGTTAGTGATCACGTGATTCAATTAACCACCATGGAAAAGGAGGTTTGAAATTGGACACAACCCGCTTAACAAATTGAAATTCTGCTTGCAATTTGAGGATTATCTCTATGAAGCTACTCTCCAAATTGCTGAAAGGAAGAACCGGAGCTCCAGGAAGTTTCCCAAACAGGGTCTGTCAACCTTGGCAATTTTTAAGCAATGTGGAGCTCAAAATCCAGAATTACTCTGCTCCAGAGGTTGACTTGGATGAAAGTTCCAGGGATTCTGAAAGGTCTACTCTAGTTTTGGAGACGATCGTTCTTCCTTTGCTGTACAGCAGGAATCTCACAACCTTGGCAATGTTAAGACATGGGGACTTCAACTCCCAAAATTTCTCAGCCAGCCGTAGGTTCGAGACCCTTACCCTAGTTAACAGAGCTATCCAATTGATAGGGTGAAAGGACCAATGGGGTTTTTTTTGTCCTCAGCCTTCTGAAAAAATGTGTTTGTGCGTATAATCCAATTTATTTCAGAGAAGCTTGCCGAAATCTGCTTGGAAAGGTCTGCAAGTCAATATGGGAATTTGGGTGCTAGTTTTTGGAAGATTAGAATAGAAAATATGATGCTGCTAAGCTGAGAACTTGAAAATCTAATGTATTAAAAAACTGTGCAGCTGTGGCAGCATCTGAAAACTAGAATCTTCCAACATTGGTGGTATCGTACAGCAGTTTCCTCAGCACTGTTCATAAACCATTTGGACTCCTCTCATCTTTCACAGATGATTCAACGGGCAGCAACAGGAAAGTTAGACTGGAGAACATCAGCAGATCATATGAATATGTAAATCCAACAATCATTGATTCAGATTCTAAAAAATCTGTTTACCCATAACTGATTCCTACCCATTCGCTTCTCTCATCAGGAACATAAACTGAGCCACTGACACAAATAGCAGATCTCAAGGAAGTACTCTGGATTTTGGACTAAGGAAGAGAAATGGAAATAACAAACCTCAATTTTGTCTGTTTTGGCATCTCCCCAGTATATCATGTTTTCAATGTAATCCAGTGCCAATCCATTGGGCCAACCAAGTGAGGTATTTACCAGTACAACCCGGTCAGAACCATCTAAAGCAGCCCTCTCAATCTTTGGAATCTCTCCCCAGTCGGTCCAGTACATGTAGCTAAAAGGAAAAGGGTAAGATGGAATAAAACGGGCTGCAAAAACTGTGTAGTAGTATTGACTAGAGACTAAAACTGTGCTAACTTTGGCACGTGGCCTGTACTTTCTGGAGTCTAAAATTATTTTGACTTAAAAACATATCTGCAAAATTGTCTGGTTGAACTCCCATGACAAATCTGCTGTATAATTCTCATAAATAAGTACTTCGTGGACATGGGACATATGCAACATTTTTCTTCTTCTTTTGTTCAGTTCCTGAGCAATTTGCAGACTTATTTGCAGTACTTATTTATGAGAAAACTGCATGGACAAGCAGTTTTCTTGGCAAGGTTGTTCAGAAGTGGCTTGCCATTGCCTCCTTCCTAGGACTCAGAGAGACTGAGTGGCCCAAGATCAGCCAGCTGGTCTTGTGCCCAAGGTGGGACTAGAACATATGGTCTCCTGGTTCCTAGCCAGGTACCTTCACCACTACACCAAGCTGGGTCTTGTCCAACATTAGATCAGCCTCTTTATTTGCTGGAAAAAAATTCCCAAGGATCATCATTCTTCCCCCCCCCCCAACACCTTTTCTTACAAGTGTAAGGATGATTATAAATACATCATTAAAGCTAATGTTCTAAAGAGGTGAATGCACGATAAGTTCAAGTTGCAGATCTGTGACAGAGCTAAAATGTTTTAGACCCTATTGCTATTACTCATGGGCTGCTAAAAAAAGACTAGTGCAAATGGAAAGCAATTTAAAACCGTCTCAGTTCACTATTTTAAGCAAGGGGGAAAAGATCAGTGTTCAAACAGGTTCACAATAGCTCACAACAGTAAGTCAAAAATGTGTAATGATGCACGGTGGGAATCCCTTGGGTGACAATGGGGAAGATCAAGCAGATGGGCTGCACTTTTTTTCCGACTTTGTTACAGTTTCAACAAATCTCCTGCAGCCTGGTCAGTAGCCTAGGAAATCCTTGTAGAAATTTCAGCCACTTTATATTCCAGGCTAATCTTCAGTCACTTTTAAATTTCTCATTTATAGTTTCACACTGTAAATCAAATCTCACCTTGGAGGAAAAGAACAGACGAGCTGGACATGTTCTTTGGAATTATGGCTATTCTAAAACAAGCTAGAAAGAGCTCCTATTGGTCCCAAATAATCTTAATTTAATTACTCTAAAACTGAGAACTGCCACCAGAAATTATTCATGGTCAGTAAATAAGGGAGATTCATATTTCTGAATCGGGGAAAACATCTTGAAATGAACGGTAGATTTGACTTGGAAAATGTCTTTCTTTTTTTTTTTTAAAAAAAAACCTGCATAATAAAAATATGTGCCTTACCCAGTCATGGGATCCAAAACTATAGCTCTTGGCTCTTCCAGGTCTTCTGAGATCAAGATCTTCCTCATAGTCCCATTGAGCCTTGTGATTTCGATCCGGTCTGTTCCCGTATCCGTCCAGTAAAGATTCCGGGCCACCCAATCTACAGCAATGCCGTCAGGGTGGGCAATTTGTGCCTGTACAACAAACTGGCTGGCTGAGCCATCGAGGAACGAACGCCTGATGGCTCTCACTTCATCGTCTGTCCAATAAATATACCCTTCCACAGGGTCATAGTCGATGGCAATGGCGTGGCGAATGTCTTCCAACTGCAGCACAATGTCCGTGAAATCCGGAGTGTCCAAGGAGATCTGCCTCAAATCAGTCCTTCGGGCCAGCAATAGCAACTCCATGGCTCCTGCATAGATGGAACCCAACGAATTAAAATTAAAATCACTTCTGCGGTCACCTACCTCTTTGTTGGAAACATACAGGAATGCCATGGTGATTTTTTTTTCGTCATAAAGAGTTTTATTGGTTTTACAATATTAAAAAGGTAGCGGTGAAAGAGTTAGGTCATGTGTTTAAATACAATAAACAAAGAATTACAATTTAGATTCTATCCAAACTTTTGTTTCCTCTTCAGTGAGTTA
>JANHFP010003475.1:115863-132612 GCA_032468135.1 Calamaria suluensis
TAGGAAGTCTACCCTACTTTGCTAGTTTAGATCTATGTTTCAAGGGAGGCGGAAGTGGCCGCAGCAGCTTTCTGAGCGAAGATGAAGCCACGCCGGAGGGTTAGTTTCTCCAGCCACGGATGTGTGTGCGTGCACGGGGTGGGAGGCGCATGTGCCCCGCCCCCGCCCCAATTCTCTGTCCCGCTGTACCAGTTCTAAAATCTGGTCAGCTTATATTAGAAGAATAGATATAACCTGTACCTGGGCCCATGGGATTGTGCAAACAAGGAAATTCAACATTTGTTTTGAAGCTAATGCAAACAGACCTTAATTTTTTTTACTTTTAAACCTTGGAGGTGGACAAAACATACATCTTTCAAATGCATATATTTTATATATTTAGGTGAACAAGGCCTCATTTTATCTCAACATTTTCGCAAAAGCTTTTGCCATTTGAGTAGAGTGCATCACTTTTACACAGCCACATTTTGGGGAAAAAAGGCACAAACTTGCTATGGCCTGGATGACTGCTGCCCTCTATAGGTTTTACTGCATGGACTGCAACAGGGAAAATCTAAAATAATACAAAAAGTGAAAGTCTGCCTATACATGCACATGTATCATAGATGTTTTGAAAGACTGAATAACAAATACCAAAAAAATATGGAAGTAGATTGATGAAAACAAAGTATAGGGAAGCACTCAGTAGCCTACATTGGTACCTAAATATGTATACAGGTAGTCCTTGACTTTCAACCACAGTTGGGACCAGAATTTCCATTGCTAAGCAAAGCAGTTGCTAAGTAAGTTGTGGCCAACTTTATGACTTGTTGGACAGAGAGGAATCTGACACAATAGATATTATATTCCCCATCCAAAACAGCAATTGCATAAAACATGGGTGGGCAAATATATCCATCTGGGAAAAAATAAAGGAAAAGTTAATATTAGTATAATACTGATTTTTCTTCTATAGATTTTTAAAATAATATCTATTAGTATTAGGACATTGATGGAGCCATTACAGTAAAAATAACCAAAAACCTTATAAACGTATAGAGTAATCCTTGTGGAATTCAGAGTAACAGATACATTTACTTCACACTTCACAAAGCAGAATCTCAAACATCAGCTAGCAGGGTGAGGTCAGAACTTTCAGATATGTTAACCCAGGGGTGAAATGTTAAATTTGTTGCTACCGGTTCTGTGGGCATGGCTTGGGGTTGGGCAGGACATGTGACTGGGTGGTTGTGGCCACTTTTTTTTATTTTATAGAAACTGGTGGGAGGAGCTGCTGACTGTGAGAGGGAGGCTGAGAGTGAGTAAAGAGCAGAAAGCAGATTGAAACCTGCCAATTTAACTCCACAGGAGCTGGTGTGAATAGCTGCTGGCTCTGAGGGGGAGTCTGAAAGAGAGTAAATGTAGAGAGCCTCTGGAGGATCGCAGCTGATCACGGGAAGCTTCATTTTAAAGTGATGTGTTTAAATGAAAGGGAAAAAAAGCCTCCGATGATCGCTGCTCGGAGGCTCTCTACATTAATTTAAATGCATGTGTTTTTACCTAATCCAGCAGACACTTAGAAACACATGCTTCTAAAATGAAAAAAAAGCCTTAGATGGGCAGAGTAGGTGGGGCCAGAGATTTTTACTACCGGTTCTCTAAACCACCCACCGCACATCACTACCGGCTCAGCTGAACCGGGAGCATTTCACCTGTGTTCACCTCATTTCAGAGATGTCAGTCCTCTGTCAATACTGCTATTGAAAAAGAACAAATGGGGGGTAGGGGCAGACTAGAAGTCAAGTGTGGTCTCTGTCAGCCAAGACAAAATAGCCATAAGACAGAGCCCAGCCATCAGAAAAGGAGACGCAGCAGAATTAGGTGGCCAATTAGAGCTGGACAGACTGCTGACTGTATTATTTTCATTCCCATGTGCATTGTAGATGGGTTTTATGGCAAGACTTGGACCAGGGAAAACAATGGAACTAAAGAGCAATTCAAGGCTCTCTTCATAGCATTCCCAAAAAATCAAACCTCTTACTGGTCTCTTCTGGGACCAGTATTTCTCTACCTTTGCAAGAAAAATTATTCAGAGCAGCTGAAGGTCATGAGGCATGGCAGGAATGTTGCAGGGGCAGTAGATCTTGTGGCTCATCAACCCCAACCATCACACTCTCTTTTGGCACACCCTCTTCCAAAAAAGAGAACTTCCTAATCTTGGGAAGCACTAATTTGGGAGATTGACATAGAGCCAGGAGGGAGATTGTGGACTTGTAGAGTAGAACCAAAAAATCTAGTCCCTAGATGCTGTTCTAGGGTCTAAAAGATTACATTTATGGCATTTCTGGAATTTTATTATACATGTATCTTGCATATTCAGAATATCTATCAATCCATCCATCCATCCTAAATCCAATGATCCTAAATCCTAGGAAGTTGGGAAACAGGCTGTCTCTGGCTCTGGAGGGTCTCCAGGGTGGTGGTAGGGAAGGCCTGTTTTCGCCCTCTCCAGACTCCTCAAAAGGCTCTGGAGCCTGGGTAGAGCGAAAAACAGGTCTACTAGGCCCACTGTGCCATCACGTGCCAAAAGCAGGGGGAGAGTGCAGTGGTGGTGGTTCCCAGGCACATGGGTGGAACACATAGAATTATGGGTGTGGGCACATACATAATACATACACACACCCAGCGCTTCCCCTGCTTTTGGCACGTGATGGCAAAAACGTTAGCCATCACTGGTATAGCCCCATTCACTCAATGGATTGAAGACTTGATTGAACTTGCTACTTAGGAGGACTGACTACAGATATAGATTTCGTATGGACAAGTATAAGGAAATATGAGACTCGTTTATACAAAGTACAACATGTTAAAAAAACATGATAGTCATATAAGTATATTAGAAACACACCCACACACACTTTAATAATGTTTGCACTAGATAATTATATGCAGAATTGTACCTGTATATTGTTCTAATAACATATTAAAAATCTTTTTTTCTCTCTTGTATCTTATTTCACTTATATTTAAGGAGGATAACATATTTTTAATTTATGTTTGTGTTTGTTCTTTTTCCATTTTGTTATTATTTTAAAAGCAATATTTTTTCAAAATAAATCAGATGTAGACATAATTATCCAGACCCTAGCCAAACAGTATATTTATCAGCATTTCTGCATGTTTATTTTGTTAAATAAAACAATACATATGCTGTACAAAATTAAATAGCCTGTATTCCTGACGAATAATCTTGTAATCCAACCAGCATCCCAATGACCTCCAATATACCAAAACATAGAACTATAGCTTCAGAAACTCCTGTTGAGTGTTAAGAGATGGAAATAAATGTGTACTGTCATTTCAGTGAAGGCTTGCAAGACAAACACAAAATTAAAATTGAAATAACACAAAATAGTTAACAGCACTTAAACAGCAATAGCCACTTCACAAATTAAACCTAAATCATTTCAAGTTTGTCTAAACCAAAAGGTCATACAAAGTTGCATCCATCCAGTCAGTCCCTAATATTTCAGTACTCTAGACTCTTATAAGGCATCCAGTCATTTCCATTTTGTGCAGTTGAATGGAGAAATCTGTTTTAGAACTTAGTGTTTTTGTCCCATTGCTGGGAATGTTTCAGTCAACAGCATCTTCAAATTGGCCGTCCTCTGTCACAGATTTTAAGTGAATCAAAGTCAACGGTGCTACATGGTGTAAGCTTGGATCATACAGAGGTTCTTCTTGAGCTGAATAGGATGCCTGTCCATTTCCATCCCATAAACTTCCACAGTAGATAATATCATCTAAATCTAAAGAGGCAATTAGGGAACAATGTAAAAATGCACTATATATATTGTTGTACAATGCTGAAGTTAATATATATGTAGATTGCAAAATTACCCAAGCTAAGGTTCTATTAACTTCTGAAGAAATGCTTTATTATAAATATTACTATGCTTTATATTCAGCCCTTCCTCCAAGGAGCCTTAAGCTAATGACCCTGGGAACATTCTATTTTCTCGCTGTTAAAAGAAAGAGTAAACAAAATGTGTTCTTCAACCAATATGATTAGAAAATTCAGTTAACACACAGAAATAAATATTACAGCAGCTATAAACAAAACTTTTTATTATTATACTCAATTAACCACTTCATCCAGTTTAAACCAGGGACAGAAGTCATAAAATCTTCATGTTACAGGACAATGTAACTAAATTAACTTTACAAAAAAAATGTTTTCAATTTCAATATAAACACTACACAGGCTTTTAATTTATAGGTCATTTTTATGAAGGACTACTAATCAATATACTGTGAAATCTTGTAATACTCAGTAACTCATTTCTTTTCCATCTCCAATTCATACTTGCTGCTAAAAAACTTCAGCAAGTTCTTGTAAGAAAAAAAAGGATCTATGAACATAAGACTCAGAAAAATAATGCTAGAGACAAGAAAGAAAAATGTGCATTTCTTAAATGGTAATATGCAACTCTTCTCCACAACACACCAGTAGTTTAACATTTTACCGAAATGAAGAAAATGGCAATTATAAGAAGAAAAATATTTACCATTTAGAAAAAAATATGTATTTCATCCTTGTTACATTACCTTTAGGTAAATTCTTCTGATAATTACATGAAATTCTCATTAAATTTCATGTAATCCCTGATTAAACAGAATTATTGAAAACACAGGCTTATTCTTTAAAACATTACGAAATAAGACAAATCAAGATCAAAGGAACAAAAAATAGTAAGAATAACAGTATCTGACATAGTTTGTTCTTTTGCTGATCGAGCCAAAGGATAAAAATGGCACTACACATAATCCTTGTTTAGCAACCACTTGTTCATTGACCATTCAAAGTAAATGATGGTGCTAAACAAGTGGTACTAACAGGTCCTCAAAGCTAAAGCCATCTCATCACTCCCAGGGTCATGTGATCACAATCTAAGGGTTTGACAACTGATTTGAAATATTATGTGCATTATGCCTATCGGTGTGTATTGTTTAGAATGGCTATCTCTCTGATCACACAATCAAGGGCTTTTCCTTAGAGCATTGGTAAACTGGAAATGGTAGCAAGTGGCAGTTATGCATGTCAATAAGCAAAGCAAAATAGCTGAAAATACAATTTTCCTTCAGGTGAACTCTTCAGTCCACTTTTTCTATGTAATATATGATTTTTTTTTTCATTGCGGAACAGTCTAGTAGAACAGCATTCCGTGAATCCCAGAGGACTTTTCTCTTTTTAATGGCAGTTGCATTTCTTATTAGCCCTGTAAACTGAATAAATGCATAAGCTATCTCATATCTACAGAAAATAAATGTGCGATGTCACCACAGGCACATTTAAAATAATACACATAACTATTATTGTTATTATGCTTTTTATATTGTTGGCTTTTTCTATTGCAAATTTTTGAATTGTATGCTAACTGCCAGGAATCACTATTGCAAGACAGGTAGCCATATAAATATATTAAATTAATTAGTTTATAATGCCATAGTTTTACATGTCTTTAATTAGTTGACATAAATATTAAATAATAGACAGAATAGATGGTTAATGAACTATTATAGTTGTCTTCAAAAGAGAGGCAGACATTATAGAGCACTATATTTCTTACCTGGGGGAAGCAACCTTAGAACACAGAATAAGTTATTGGAACTGTTCTATTTTTGAACATACCCTAAATAACTTAAAATAGAATGCCTATCACACATTCCTATTTGGAAAAGTGGTACCTTTTGTTTCTATCATGACAAGACAGTTAAGAGTAAGAATTAGTATCCACTAGGATACAGCCCAATTATAACTATAATAGAGAAATAATGGGATCATACATTTAGCAGATTATTGAATATCAGTTTTAACTTATTATCTTGTTATAAGGCTAGATTGGAAACATAAACACTAACAGCATATCTTTAGAAAGAGGGTTGTGTCCTATTACTATATAACAAGCTAACTTGTTAAGCGCAAAAATGCAGTAAATTCCTAACAATCATTTTCTCCTTTTAAAGGGAAACAATTCATTACATGTGCAGCAGTTGCTCTATACATTTACTTTACAATTTTAAAGTAACATATATAATTCTGTCTGTTAATTTGTACATTCATAAAATGATAGTGTACATGTACTAATGCTTTATAGTTTCTTGGCAAGAACCCTGTATATTTTTCACTATCAAATGCTATTCCTCCAATTCAAAGAATGTTAGCATATTTTTATCAGAGGTGAAATGCTCCTGGTTCGGACTGGTTCTGCCGATCCGGTAGCGATGGTGGCAGGTTGTTCAGAAAACCGATAGTAAAAATCCCTGGCGCCAATAGCTGAGCTGATTGTGGGAGAATTTTTGTTTACCTTTAAAAAGATTTTTTTTACTACCTATTCGCTGGAACTGGTAATATTAAAACACTTTTAAAAGGTTAAAAAAAGGCTCAGACGATCACAGCTGATCATTGGAGCATTTTTTTACTTCCTATTAGGGCTACGCTTTTGCCCCCAGGGGACTTCCCTGAAGCCTGCTAGGCCAAAAACAGGGTGGGATGGGGTGGGTGAGAAAGGAAGGAAAGAGAGAGAGAAAGGGAGGGGAGAAAAAGAGAGGGGGGAGAAAGGAAGGGAGGGAAAAAAGGAGAAGGAAGGACCACAAACCTGGCACTACTAGACACAGCTTCAGAGGATAAAAGAGCACAGCAATCCATGGCTGGAAGGGACCTGGAGATCATCTAGTCCAACCCCCTGCTCCAGCAGGACAAGTGAGTTTCTGTCTTTTGACATCACCATTCACCGACAATGTAGCTACACCCACCCAGTCATATGACCCACCAAGCCACAGAACCAGTAACAACAGGTTTTAGATTTCACCCCTGATTTTTATCCTAACATTATTGTAGATAATGTATTTACATTACTTGATTAACAGAAAGAAGGATGGTGTATATCTTGAATAATTTTTTTTAATTCAAAACAATTATAAAACTAAAGTTACAGCTCTGATTAGAAAGAACTTGTGTTTTCAAATAGGGTTTTGCAGAGGACTGTGTTCTTCATTGAAACTACACAACTATTCTAAACTTATAGGCTAACTGTATATTTAAGAGAAAGTTACTGAAGGATTACTATGGAACATTATCAATAATTAAAATGGCAATGAAATTAAACTATCAGGGGGACATGTATTTGTAAAATATGCAAAGGAAAGAAACTAAGAAAGCAATATACATATTTGAAAAAATTCTTCACAATTTATGAAAAATCTCAAAGGTAATGAATAAAAAAAGGAGATGTAGCTGCTATACCAGTTATTTACTAGCAAATGACTAGGCCTTTCTATTTAGGAGTTTCTATTATTTAATCCCAGGCCAGAGTACAATTTTAAGAATTAATTA
Organism: Calamaria suluensis; assembly: GCA_032468135.1. Lineage (NCBI taxonomy): Eukaryota > Metazoa > Chordata > Lepidosauria > Squamata > Calamariidae > Calamaria > Calamaria suluensis. Next base: position 123,239 of record JANHFP010003475.1, read on the forward strand.
ATTTATATTCTGATAATATAGCTTCTGTCAAATTAACAATAGTGGAAGTGCTTAGTTGCAACTCTCTATCTTCTCTCTTAACAAGCTTCCAGAATTGTCACTGCTATAACATGACAATTATTTAGGGACAGAAATAATGGATACCTTGCAGGGAGCCCCACTTCCATACAATTAGATTTCTTCAACAGATATAACCCTATGCAGAATATATATAAAAAGGTAAAGTTTCCCTATCATCCTTATCTGACTCTAGGGGGCAGTGCTCATCTCTGTCTCATAGCCAAAGAGCCAGATAAAATGCTATAAGCCTTATTTGTATCAGAGATCAGTAACATTCTAGTATCTATTTAAAATTTAGATACAACCTAGAACCATACTCCTGAAACATGACAGATACAACTGTGTTCTCCATTTTCTCATATGAAGTACCAATAAATTCATGTATCGATGCTTTAATTTGTCCAATGAGGAGTCTGATGAATATGTGATGTATTTTTCCAGTCATTTAAGTTTCCTAACGTGTTTCAAAAAAACCCATAAATAGACTTTCTCTTACCATAAGAGTTTTTATTGTTTTCAGAGTCTTCCATCTCCTTATCCCAGTCCTCTTCTTCATACTGGGTAACTGTTGTCATTTCAGGAAAAACAGTTTGGGTAGGTAGATTGTAATCTTCATCATCTGATCTCCAGTTTTCATTTTCTGATTGGAAGTCTTCAGAATCATCAGAGTCTTCAAGATTACTTATTTTTGCCTCCACTTTTTCTGTTAGCCCTACAAAGCAAGTAGCCAGTATTTAAAATATAGGAAAAATAAACAATCATAAGGATGATCTTATACACTGATATTAGGGGGGACAGAGATAAAATACAATCAATGTTAGGCTGGCTCCATGCAATTTATTTAATATGACAGTTGCATTTATATCTGGGTTTTGACAAGACAGCAACTACCTCCACTTATTACCCCTTGCCCACTTCACCAATCAACATCAGGAAAGGATGGCAGTTACACAGCCTGAATTAGCCACATGAACTGCAGAGCACGCACAATGAATACATTTTGCATTATCCTCAGATTGGCTAGATCAATTTCAGGAACACCTGCTAACATTTTCAAACCCAGCAAAGGCCCAAAACTTGTATAAACTTCTTAGACATTTTATCTTTCAGCCACTATTAATTAATGCTAATGCAACATGCTAGGAAAACATTTGCCTGCAACACTCAGAAACCCGGGTATGATATTCTGTATATGATAATTCAGGGTTAGTAACAGTTTTTAAAATTTACAAAGTGAGCAATTGCTCATGTTAATCAATTAACTGCTCAGAAAAAGCTTTAGGAAAAAAATAACTGAAAGGAAAAAAAACCAAGCCTTTGCCCACAAATGTGATTATTTTTCAGGCTATGGAAAAGAATATTTCCCTATTTTGGAAGCTAATTGCTTGTTATACAATACTTGAAAGCAAGGATTTCGGATGCTAGATGGAAAGAGATTGTAGTAAGCTATTTAGCCTTTTCTCTTCTAGATACCACATCTTCACTCCACCTCCACTACTGTTTTTCCATTCAGATTCTTAAACAAATTGACCAATTGTAAAGCAGGAGAACACCCAGCTGTGATCTAAAATCACCTGCTAAAAGGAAATGCTGCTTTATAGGTCCCTGCCTTGGTGTCCCCTTTTAAACACATCAATAAAACACTTCAAACATTTGATGACTGGAGTTTGGTTCTCCTTCTCTAAAAATGGCAAAAATGGAAATCCTTCACAGTTAGCCTACCAAATGAGTTTAAAACACAATATGCCCATTTCCTCATTTTAAGTTTTTGGATTGAGTATATCAAGATAAATTTCTAGCACAACTTAAGGAAGGTAGCGAGTCAGTGTGCCAATTTACAATTTCTAATAGAAAAATATGTCAGCAAAGTCACCCTTTATACGTAGTCTTTATTTAAAACAATTCTTCAGTTTTATTTCAAGGGACAGACTCTGATGAAAAATGTCCCTCCCATTCATTGACCAGTGGCCACTAATAATGATACAGTATGAACACACAATCACCAAGTCAGATGAGAATAGAGCTGGCTATCTTACTGCAGACGTTCCAATCCATTGAGGTACAAAATAGGGTTGAATTCCAGCATCCTGTGGTTCAATATTTATGTGGACCTTGGTAGTTGCTCCAAACATCCTTAATTTCATTTAAATTCAGTGTCAGACATTTGATAATGCTGCTGCATGCCAATGAACCAACTATTATTTTTCTTCCTAGGTGGCCCTTAAAAGCAGGTTAGGGCTTTAGCAAAATAATAACAGCAGGATACAAAATAAGTAAGTACTGTAAAAAGGAAAGTCTTATAAGCAACTATTTCCAGAACCAAGATTTAATCTTCCTGGGAAAGAAAGTCCCTTCAGATATCTATGGCAAATAGGAAATAATAAAACTGAACATGTTCCAGATTTTAAATACCTTGGCATAATTTTTTAAGCCTCCAGAAGTTGAAGGAAACAAATTAGATCTATTTCTGCCAAAGCTAGCAACAGTGCCAAGGCAATTCTGGGCTTTTTTCATTCTAAAAAGAGTAGTTCAATAATTGCTACCATCAAGCTTTTAAAAGCCAAAACTGTATTTCATAACTTATCTAATTCACAGGTTTGTGCCTACAATTATCAAATGCCTTTAAGTACCATTTAATTCACAATAGTGATGATATCTGGATTTACTGAATAAGGACAGAATATTAAGAGAACGTTATATAATTTTGAATGGGAAAATGGTTTTAAATATGTTTATATCTGATATGAAGAAATCATGTTCTTGTTTTCTTTTTCTATTTGTCCTAATATTGAAGCAGAGGCATTTTGAATATTTTTCCTCTTCTATTTTTATTTGCTATGTTCTATTCTATTTCTGTTTATCTTATTTAAGATTTCTTTTTAACTCCATTTTTTAAAAGTCTCTTGTGACTAATTCACTGCTTCTATTTTGTTGTTGTTAGTTGCGAAGTCGTGTCCGACCCATCGCAACCCCATGGGCAACATTCCTCCAGGCCTTCCTGTCCTCTATTTTATGTGCAGTTATTAATACTGTGCTTCAGCTTGCCAGTAAAATGCTTAAATTAAGAATAAAATTTAGAAAATCCAACAGTAAGTCTAAATAGTTTGGTAAAATAAGCAATGTTGCTGGATTTTGGCTCACTGAGTTAAACCATAATAATGTCAGATTGCATTTCACAGGGGAGCCGAAACATATGTAAAAAGGCTGACAGCTAGTCAGTCACACTATACTTATGTAGACCATCTCTTGACAACTTGTTCGGGAACAACTCAGTTAATAATAGCAATAGAATTTAGACTTATATACAGCTTCATAGTGCTTTACAGCCTTAAGCGGTTTACAGAATCAGCACATTATCCCCAACAATCTGGGTCCTCATTTTCCTCATGCATTGCACTGCACATAAGCTGAACAAGACCTATGATTTAGTTCAACAAGCAAACTCATGTAGTGTATGTATTCTACAACTGAGCTACTGTTTCCTCTTTTAGAAATGCAGTTACGTTTCTCTAAGTACCTTTCCCAGGTCTCCAAATGAATGCCTTTGCCTTCTTTACTTCAACTTCCTCCTGTTCAGTAATGGAGGATCCATTAACTTCAATCTGCAAGGCAGAAATGCTTATTTTTTAAAAAAAGATTCCTATCTCCTACTGTTTTGATATAAATGCTCCCAAAATTGCTGGATAACAAATAGAACTCTTGAAAGTTGGATTAAATATTTTTGTGAGAAAGGTTGGCCTTATGTTCCTGTTATTAAAATATGAATGCTGATATAAAGAAACTGTGTCTGTTTAATTCAATACAGTGTTTACTTGTTGGCTATGGCTCTCCAAAATCCAATCTCCCAAAACCTAAAACGTTAATGCGTTAAGAATCATGATAAGACCAGAATTTTTATATCTGAAAAGTACTATCACATTGGAGTGTTCATATACACAATCTAAAACATTAAACAGAAGGCATACATTTAAAAAATATTTTGCTAAATATAAGATAACTAACCTGTAGAACATGAACAGAATTTAAATAAATTGCTGCCAGGGATAAAAACTGTACTCAGAAATAAAAACATTTTAATTATATAGCATGTTCAAGTAATTTCTGAAGGATCGCAATTTGATTTTCACTGCTAATAATCCCTGATGTCCATCTGTTTTTTTAAAAAAATACTGACAATTTTCAGTAAAGATTCTTTTCCTAGCAATTTTTAAAGGAATTATTTGCTTGTAAACATACTTGAGTTTCCACACTGTAAGATTCCAGTTGACTGCATTTTCGTATTTCATTTTATGGGCATGGGGTGGGGGAATGATGGCATGACATAATGCCATGACTTAAGCAACCTATCAGAGTTTTTAATGCAACTACATTACATTTTACAATAGCACTGTCTATCATGAAGACATTATTGTAGTTTGTTACAAATACCATATACTCCAACCTAGTACCCTTTGTAAATTTTTTGAGCTTTCAGCAAATCTTAAAACTGCTTGCCTAAACAGATTAGAGAAGTTCTTAAAGGAGCAATACCAGTACAAAGCTTACAGCCTAAGAAAAAAAACTCAAACTACTGTATAAAGTGTGTTTCCTAGCCTTGCTGTCCTTATTTGTTACCAATTAATTCCACCACAATTTAAGTCACAATTAACAAAATTGTCTGTAAATCTAGATTTAAAATCCAGAATCTTTTAAAACTGTAACATCCAATTATTCTGTTAACTCTTATTCCTCTTACCACATCTTTTTTTCAACATATCACCAACATGATATTTCCTGGAAACCATAGTTTTCCCCTACCCTATTACAGGTAGTCCTTAACTAGACAGTTCATTTAGTGACCGTTTGAAGTTACAATGGCATTGAAAAAAGTGACATGAATGTTTTTCACACTTTCAACATTGCAGTATTCACATGGTCATATGGTGAAAATTCAGATACTTGGCAACACATTCATATTTACAACGGTTGCAGTATCCCAGGATCATGTGATCCCCTTTTGCAATCTTCTGACAAGCAAAGCAAATGGGAAACCTAAAATAACTAAATAATTGCATTGATTCACTTAACAACTATAGCAATAAAGGTAATAAGATGGGACAAAATTCACTTAACAAAAGTTTCCCTTAGCAGCGGACATTTGGGGATCAATTGTGGCTGTAAGTCAAGGACTACCTATACTTTCATCTCTTATTTTCCTTTGCATATATTCTTAAGCTTAGTATTGCTTCTTTAGAAACAGTCAGTTTATGTATTTATTTATATTTCGTATTTCTAAACCAGCCATCTCCCTCAAAGATGAATGAAACTGCTATTTAAACATCTCCTTTTCTATTCTCACATCTTTCTCCCTACTAAATCTTCTTCCATTCGTCCAGCTTTTTGATTCTCTACCTTTCTGTACCTATGATCTTTGCCCACTCCTTTCAATAAATCTAATTCTATTGCTAGGGTCCATGAGATTTAATTATACACTAAAATGATTTTTTTAAAAAAATAATTCTGGGTTGTAAGTATTGTGACAACTCTGCTTTTCCAAGAATTTAAAATCTTACACACATTGCCTACCATTATTGTTCTTCAGTCAATCTGTACCTGATGGTTCATCACACAGGGATTCTTTGCATTGTAGAAAAACGTGATGCACCAAATAAATGTCGAAACTGTTCAAACAGATATCAAACTGGAAGTTAGATGCAATGCTAAATAGGTCACTAGGAAGCCTATCAGTATGTGTGTTTTATGTCAATTTTAAATTAACAGTGGTGAGGCAGGGATCTTTTTAGCTAATTGGAATGCATGAGAATATTTCCATTGATATGGCAACACTGAGGCATAAATGGTTAAAGCCCCCTTCTTGGTGCTTTCTAATAATTAAAACGAATAGCTTGGATTCTTAACTATATAGCCAGTTTCATGTGTTACTATAGCCATATGATCAAAAAAGAATCAGAATGGATTTAAAATATATCTTAGGAAACTGTAAAAGAGTAAAAGTATGAATAAAAATCATCCTTAAAACTCCAAATAATTTGATACAAAGATCACCTGATCTTCATGGCCATGATTAGAATATGATGCCATACAGGATATGGCAGTGTTTTTTCAGCCATTGCTTGGAAGATGGGATGATCTGTTTCCTTAATGTATATTTTTCAACCCGATGCCTTCCTGGTGCCAGATTTACGAGAGTTGTAGCCCAACATAGGTGGAGACTTACTTTACCGGAATCGGGAAAGCTGTCCTACATCCTTTTTTTTTACCTTAGGAAAGATACATGGCTGCCTAATTTTGTTCAATTAAATAAAATCAGCACTTCCACTCCATTTAAAAACAACCCACCTCCTAATGAAATTAGCCTGCTTCGACTTTAATTAATCCCACTCGTCACGGATAGCGTTAAACCGTTGACACACACACATACAGAGTAACGCTCTAATTTCAAATGTTGTGCTTCGTTACCTAACAAAAAGAGGGAATATATATGCAGCGAAAATATTCCAGAGTTTGACAACGACCTGCCTGCTTTTCTTTTCACCTCGTCAGTACATAAGCATCGACTCGAAAGCACGAGTTTGAAAGGCCACCTCAGGCCACCCAACCGATTCTCGCGCCTCGTGGGTAACATCTGCATTATCTACACAGCTTCCCAGTCAACGGCACGTTCGAAGCGGCCCCGCCGTCCTCCACTGAAGAAGAATAAGCGCGTTTCATTGAACCGGTATCTACAGGGAAGCAAAGCTCTTCGCCTCCCCAATGTTCCCTCAAGGCTTCCTCAAACTCCGCTGATCGGCTGCCCTCGGCAAATCCTTCGCCCCGCTTGCCGGGCCTTCGCGCACGAGAAACGGGTCCCCCTCCCCTACTCCCTCAGCCCCAACAGCAGGGCTCCCGCCTCACCCTGAAATCTAGGCCGCGCCCCTGAGGAGCGGCCGCCTCCATGCCCGGCCGACTGCGCTGTCCCGACTCCCGCCCCCGTCAGTCGACCCAAGCACAGCCTCCCCACGAGAAAAACCCGGCCCACGTGGCCAGCCCAAACTTTGCACCCCCGGGTCTTGGCGCCCCCGCCCCCGCGTGCACCTTATTTACTTATTTTAATCCCGCCTTTTTTTTTCTTCCTTCATACACGACGCAAGACGGCCGACGCGCAGTACAGATGAAAGGAAGTCCTCGGCTTTACGACCACAATCGAGCCCAGAATTTATGTGGCTAAGTGGGAAAGAAATTGGTTTTTTTAACTGTGTTTTGTCACGTGTTTTTTTTTTCCTTCCAACTTTCCTTGCCACGTTTGTTAAGGGAATCCATGTGAGTTCTGGATTCCCATATTGACTTTGCTTGTCAAGGTCGCAAAAGGTGGTCACATGACCCGAGGGGCACTGGAACCATTTTAAATAGGAGCCGGTTGTCCGAATGTAAATTGTGTAACCATAGGGATACTGCAACGGTTGTACATGTGAAAAATGGTCATAAGTCTTTTTTTTGGTGCTGTTGTAACTTTGAACAGTCAGTAAACAAACTTGTAAATCGAGGACTACCCGTAATCCTTCCTACTCCTATTTCCCCCCACAAACCTGTCAGCTGAGTTGAGCTGAGAGAGACAGTGCCAGTTGTGGGTGTTTAAGTCTCTGTACCTTAAAAGTTGCCAAAGTAGAACAATCATGGTCTATGGATGCATTCAAAAACTTAATGGTTGAGAGGGAGGAAAGGCTTTTGTTAATTGAAACCCCCTCTTCTAAACAATTAATCGTATAATCCCTCTGAATTTGGATGGCTGGTCATGCCAACACTGAAAACCTGCCTTTTAAAATTGCTGATGTTGGAAAGCTATGGGAATATGTGTGTGTGTGTGTGTGTGTGTGTGTGTGTGTGTATGAAAACTAAGCCAGATTTGTGCTGTTGAAGAAAAGCAGGAAAGTGAATTGAATTTCATTTTATGCACCACCATCTTTCTGTTACTTATGGGAAAATACCCTGGCTAAAGAGAAAATGTTAGTTTTTATGAAAATCCCAATTCCTTGGTGTTACCATAAGGTAAAAATCCATCCAAGGATCTTTGATTTCAAGGTGAAACATGTCCAATAAAACCTGATGCCAGCTGTGCTTCCTCAAATATGACAACAAAAATGCCTTTTTATGTACTCTCTGGTGTTAGGCTGGGGCAATTGGATCTCTGCTATTGGTGCCTGATATTTGATTCATGTGTGGACTAGATTCATCTTCTGCTTGTTGTTTATGTGAATAGTTATTTTTATATTTCCTTGTATTGTAAGCTGCCCAAAGTCAGTCTGGAGTTCAGTGGCACAAGGTTGAATAAATTATTTAATACTCAGAAATGCTCATTTTTCAAAAGTGAACCCTGACATTGAAAACATGCTTCTCACGTCAACATTCTGAAGTCTTCCCCCAATGTAAAAAATCTAGGTTTTCAGAGCTTCCTGGCCCAAATCCTCATTGTGTTAGCCATTTACCTTACAAACAGACATCTCAATTTAACAATCTTGATTACTTATTTCAAATCTTTTCACAAATAATTGATCAGGGATAGAAATCAAGAATGGGAAAATAATTCAAGGAGCTACAAATCAAGAGCTTCAGAAACGTTAGGCAAGAATTGCCTTTATTTCTTAGTAATAAAGCATATATGCTCATATGTCATTGACTAGATTGTTTTATGACCTCAGTCAATTAGTTTATAAATGAGGTCACAAAATATCAGAGTATAAACCCAACTGCTTCTAAGCACCATTTGACTTCTCAGATCAAAGTTATATGCTACTATAAGTCTATCCCAAAAGAAACTACCTTGCAGCTCTTTCAAATGCATAAAAGTTATAACTTGAATTCATCCATCATGCTAAATTAAAAGGTGATTTTTGGTGTTATTTCACAAATTAGTTATTTTGGGGGGTTTAATACTTCAAGCTTAGTCAAAGTATGAACTCTGCCACTAAGTTACAATGTGGCTTAAGCCACAATGGATTTTATTTGTGATATGTGAATCCAGTCAAATAACTATGTAGGTTTGATACTGTAAATCTATATCGGGTGTCAAACTTGTGGGCCATGGGCCGGAAACATCACATGCTAGCTCCGCCCCCACCAGGTTTAGTGAAGGGGGGAAGTTCCAATATATCATGTTGTGACAACGCAAGTTTGACACCCCTGATCTATATATTACTCAAGCTCTTGTCATGACCTTTAGCTGGATGAAACAGTGCACCATAAGGCCAAAGTACCTCAAATTTAATTTAATTTAATTTAATTTATTAAATTTCTATACCGCCCCTCTCCTCGCAGACTCGGGGCGGTGTACAGCCATG
>JANHFP010003475.1:132712-143855 GCA_032468135.1 Calamaria suluensis
GCTCACTGGATGCCGGGACACCATCAATGGGGGGATGCCGCATGCGCCATGCCTCCCCCCCATCAATGGTTTCCCAATGGCAGAAACCCTCCCTTCCTGCTTCCCTTACTCAACGGATGCCAGAACACCATTGACGGGGGGATGCTGTGCACGTACGCACGTGCGTGCATGCAGTCCCTCCTCTCCGTTGACGGTGTCCCAATGGCAGAAACCCTCCCTTCCTGCTTTCCTTCTTGCCTACGTGCTGGAGAGTGGGTGGGAGGAGAGCGGGTGGGCGTGGCCTTCTCCTTGCCTGCTCCGCAGCTGCACTCACCAGAAAAAAAAGCGGGACTTTTAAAAGATGACGCAGGACATTTGCCTAAAAAGCGGGTCTGTCCTGCAAAAAGCGGGATGCCTGGTCACCTTACTCAAAAGATCTACCTCTATCTATGAATTCCACCCCTAACATTTCAATTTAAAGCATTCATTTTACTCTTGCTTAATAAATATATTCTTTTTTAAAATTTGGAACCTTGCTTCTTTGTCGTTGCTGTTTTCAGTTTAATGATGTCATTATTGACATTTGATGTTTGCTTCTATGCTTTGTAGCCCCATTTGAGTGAATCCTTTAATGGGAAGAAGAGGCAGGAGAATTTGTAAATAAATCAGTCAGCACAAGTCGTCACTCAGCAAATTTACCATGGTATCTTTTTTTAAAAAAATGAAGCTTACATTTAAATAATACTTAATTTTACATATTATTCTTTATTTTTTGTTTCTGGACATGACATAAATTAGATTTAAAATAAAAAGTTAGTTTAGTATACAAGGTCTCTTTTTTTTCTTATTGTTATTCTCTATCCAAGCCAAACCAAATATGAACTGCATCATTATGAATGAATGCAGTTGAGAGAAAAAAATCATAGTAATAAAAATAAAAGATCACATTGCCTGAATGTCATGGGGACTTATCTCAGAAGAGATAATATGTAATAATATTCCATCAAATTGTTCTCTTTCTCTTATATATATTTAGATTGGTGCACAGGAGTCTGTGGCAGGTATGAGATCTATAGCTACGGATATCAGAGAAAGCAAGGGACTAATAAGGGGGGAAAGGATTTTCCCTCATTATTTTGTATTTTGCAAAGCTATGCACATCAAAAACTAATATTCCCACTGGTATTATCTTCAGTTTTGAAACACAAACTTCTCATATCTTTCTTAAGAAACAGGAAATGGTAGTATATCAGACAGTATTTCTGTCTTTCTTGTTCCTTGCTCTTCTAAACTTTCTGTAATATTGTCCCACACTTTAGTTCTTGAACATTGACCTCCAGAAATTTCTTGTGTCCTATATTTCTACTAGCCAAACGATGAGAGATGTTAAATTCAACCTTCTATTTAACATGCATGTTTTTTACAGCGTATGTTGCAACCAGTTTAGAAAAGCTGATAATATTTGATGTTCCAAAAGAAAGGGAGAATTAGCTCCAACTTTCGTTCACTTTCAAATGGCTCTGCAAAAAATGACATTGGAAATGTCAGATGATTAGGCCACATGTTTCACTTCCGGTGTATACAACAGAACCACAAAATGTTGCTTATTCTTAAACTGTCATTTTGAATTAGATGAAAGAATTTTTTTCTATGAATCCTTTCCCATACTGTGTAATTATGTGTTTATGCCCATCCAGTGTACCAAAACTATGTTTTGTACATTTCAAACTTTCTTTTCCATTTTTATTTCCAGATACTATTTTGAAAAGCAGAAGGGATTTTCGGGGCTTTTGTAAGTGTAGGAACTGTCCCAACAGTGAAAAGATTCCTTAATTGCAGTAGTAAACAATTAATTTGGAAATAAATTTCCTGTTTTATCATTCAGTTTGAGCTCCTTATAAACCAGTTTCCCCTTTCCCCAATTTTCCTATAACATAGTATATATACTTACTCATTTTATTATCCAAATGTCAACCCTGTTATGTCTAAGGAATGAATTGTTAAGTATGTGTTTTTCAATTATTTTTATATATTAAATATGTCTAAATTTCCTGTACATATTTATTAAAAAATTATCTAAAAATTGTTTACACAAATTTATATCATATTTAAACCAACATCATCACTTCAGTCTTTTTTACATGAAGGGAAAAAGAAGAATCTTGCTGAATCAGACTAATAGCTCATTCAGAATTTTCTTCTATACAGTTGCTGACCAGATACATCCAGAAAACTCACAAACGTGGACAGGAGAGTGATAATCCTCTTTTGTTGTTCCTGAGCAGCTGGCATTTAAGATGAGCTACCTGGTTTATTTTTTTAATTGCATTTTTTCTTTGACCCATTTAAACTTCCTGCTTGCCTGGCTAATTTATTTTCCCTTTCTACCCCCTTTAGCTTTAACTCCATCTCCAGATTGCTTTTCTTTCCTTCCTACCCATCTGGAGTGCCAGTTTTGCTGTAGCTTTAACCCAATAATTGCCACTTTAAATATAATAAAATAATTTTGGATAGCTTGACCATGGCAACTCACCAAAACTGCCTCTCTGGATTCCACACAAAAGTTGATATCAGAAAAAAAACTCTCCTCTAATTTTACCTCATCCCATATTATCAATATTTATAAAGCCAAAATTCATATAATGCACATTCTTCAGCCTCAAATAACTCTGCCAACCTCAAGAGGGCATATGGACATTTCTTGTTTATAAACTGTGTTTATCAGTAGTGCTATATTTTTCAGCCTTTTGTAAGGTGATAAAGACCCTGGTATTGGAACTAGATACTGGGTGAGCCCATTTTGATATGGTAGCTGTTTATTCTGTTCTAAATTTTGCACCATGCAAAAAATGTTGCTTTTAATTGCAATGTTTATTTTATTGCTTTCCTGCCATACTGAGGCATGTGTCAATTAGCTACACTTATATCTATCTGTACTACTGTATCTATCTAATTAATAAATACAGTGAAATTTAATAATATATGTCTGGAGAATATAGACGGTTGAAGACTTTTTGAAATGGAAAAAAGATCTACAGAAATGAAGTCTTGTTCAAATTACAGTGTTTGATAAGTAAATTTTATCTGGCACATTTATTTATTTATTTATTTATTATTTCAATTTATATACCGCCCCATCTCCGAAGACTCGAGGTGGTTGACAGCAAATTAAAACACATAATATACCCCTCTCCTGATACAAGATCCGTCATTGTATGTTATATGGTTGAAATATCCAACCTAGAAGAGATGATATCCACTTTTACACTTGAGATATTCAGATTTTTATTTTGAATCTGTACATAATAAACATGCATTCATTTTTTAAAAACAAAGAAATGTGCCTAAACTAATACAATTAGCCTAACTTCATTAAGACTTTTTGTTGTTGTTCATATCTCCCTCCCTCCCAAATGCACCAAAATGCTTTTGTCTAGAACAACTTTCAGTTTGCATCTGGATCAAACTTGCCTGTTTTGCTTTCTACACAAACCTAGCTGTTCCTGGAACAATCTATATGTGAACGTTTACATTTGTTTGGTAGACAGCTAATTTCTATTCACTCGCCAGAAGGAAATCCAGTTCTATCACAATAATATAAAATATAAACAGGTCCTATCACAAAACAGTAGCAAAATAAACTCAAAATTAAGTTTGTTCTTCCACTTTCCTTGAAAGTATATTTAAATGCATATTAATTAAAATCTAAAACATACATTTGTGTTATCTCCAGTAATGTGGAGAGAATAAGGATGTTACACAATTATTTAATAGCAAGTAATTTATCCAGGGAACATTTATTATGTTATAATACACAATTATACTTGACTTAACTAAAAGCCAAGAGTTTCCATAGTTGTTAGATTAACAAACAGGATAATTTGCCATTAAAATAAAAAATAATTTCTCACAGGTGCCCAGTTTGCAGCAATGTATGCTTTGAAATAAATATTTCCACTTGTTCTCCCTGCAATATTTTCATAGCTCTCCAGTGAATACTGCCACAATTCTCTGGTTTGCCTTGCGAATGATTCAGCTCTTCTTTGATATAATCCAGCCAAAGATCTTCAATAAAAAGAAATCATAGTTACGACTATAATAATGGAAATGCTACAAAAGAGGCAATTCCCCAGTGCAAAAAACACATACACCTATGTATTTCATTGGAATGTTGCAACTACACTGTACTCTGTAGAATGATCCTGGTTGGATCAGAGACAATGACTGTGGTAGCTTATGGTAGATCAGAAGCTAGCTGATGTGGACTTTCTGCATATGAATTACAATAAGAGACTGTTAATAGAGGGTTTTGAAATTTGGTTGCTGGTTTTATCTGTCAATGATGTTTCCATATAGTAGATAGATGTCAGGCCAAGTGGGTTGTAAATTGTAGACATTTATAAATGGTGTGTCTGCTTCACAAAGGAAATATATTTGAAATATATTTGTCAGTATTCAATGAGGGCACAATTTATTTATATGTATTGTTTTTTCATGCACATTAGTGTAGTCTTTCTTTCCTTTTGTATTACTTTTTTTTCTTTTTAAATTTGTAATTTAATGTTTTGAATAGAATAAAATTTTAAAAAATGATGGAATGTTTCAACTACACAGTATTCTGTAGAATTCCAAGACAGACAGAAAGGAAAAACAGCAACTGCCATAATAAGTGTTGCTTGGTACATTGGGAGCAGTAGTGGGTTTCAAAACCCATTGCTACTTGTTTGCTTGTGGGCGCACTCGCTCGTGATGTTTCTGTGCACCACCACTGCTATCAGTTTGCCTGATCCACGGTGAACCAGTAGCAACCCACCCACTCTCTGATTGGGAGACTTGGTATCCTTTAGCAGAAAGAATCAGGTGAATGCCAGAGTTATAACAGAAAGACAACTGAGAGTAGTCTTAGAAACGAATAAGTAAAAATTCTTACCAGGTTCTGTAGCACCAAATTCCCTCAAGGCACGTTCATAATACTCCCGGATGTTAAATATTTTACTAGATTCCTTTAAAAAATGGTAGGTGGTTAGCATGCTGAACTAACACACAATGATAAAATGACTGGAATAAAACACATTTGTCATGCAATCTCAAGCATCTCCTGAAACTTTAGGCAGCCTTGATACATAAATCTTTTTTCGGCATTCCTTCCCACTTTCCTGGAGGAGGTTGCATGTGAACAATCCAGGCACAAAAACAGACTCCTGGCAAGTGAGAGGGGAACAGTCCTGACTTTGGCAATATTTCTGTCTATAGGAGAGGAATAATAACAACAACTGTTTAGAAAATAATTCTGCAAGTTTTTCTTGGTTTTGGAACCTAATAGGCCTATAGCTGCAGCATCAGGACGAAAAGGACCCTCCCTCTCCTTTTTTCCCCACCCAGCTCCAACTATTGCAGTCAATTTGCAGTCAATTATTGCAAATTGCAGTTTAAACTATTGCAGTCAACTATTGCTTCTCTAATTTGAGGACAGTATTATATTAAGCTCCAGGGCGCTCCCTCTCTCAAAAGATCACATAATTACATAATGTTTGCCTAACCAAGACAATCGCTATAATCACTGCGTATGAAACATGACGTTTAATGTCTTTGTTTATAACATTAAGACACAATGCTTTAAAACAAAGATGAGAAACTTATGATTTTCCAATGTTGCTGATCTACAATTCCTAGCAGTAACAGCTGGCACTGGACTTCTTAATTGTAGTTTGGGAATATCTAGAAAATCCAGAGGTCCACCTCACCATTTCCATTAATAAGTTTAAGAACACCAACAATCGCCAGGATTTTCAAGAAACTGGGCATGTGCCAGTAATCTGCCTGCAACGTTAAGGATTACTATTTCCAGGTGGCTTTTAAAATCAGCTCAAGTATTTTACTGTGGCCCAGTCCTAGCAGAGCATGCTTTAAAAAATAAAAAATAACAATTCCATTAGAAACATCATATTGGTAAATACCTCTACAAGTACTGCATACTATTCATTAATTCATCTGTTCCATCAATCAATTATTAAATATTTCCCCAAATATCATTGTTATTCATTCCTTTGATTTGTTTAGCTACCGATCTCAAGTGAGACTGGGTGGTAAACAAATTTATAATAAAAATGCAACCATTCAAAAATTAAAACACATGGAAACTGAGAAAATAATATGTTTCATAACAACTAACACAATTAAGAAACGGATCTCTGCGCTTGTTTATAATACTTCTTTACTTACTTGTTCCTTCTCAATCTGAATCATTTTTTTGAAAAACTGGAGTGAAAATGGGCGGCATTCCTGCAGCCTAAGAGAGAAGTAATGGGGTAAGGCAGCTGATTTTAATAACAAATGGGGGTGGAGGAGTATAGAAAAAAGTGATTGAATAATGCTTTCAAAAGGAAATGTCCTAACCTGGTGAAGACTTGCTTTGCTTTTTTATAGCCACCGATCCTATGAGCCCATTCAAGGTACTTTTCTTTCAAGATTATGGAGTCAGCAGGAAGTGTGGCAAGGAAAGATCTCTGCCGGTTAAATGTAAATGATTGTGAAGTCCATTAAATGACACCAAATTTTAAGCATCCACAGTGGACGTTGAAACTAAAGTCAAGAAGATTGGTTACTTTGTTCCTTGTAATAATTACCCACACCAAATTGGATCTATTGCCTCGGCTAGAGGATATACATAGGCTGGCAATCTCCTATTCATACAGTTTAGTAAACCTACTCTGGACAGGTCCACAACCAGTCCTTGTTAACAAACACTCATTCAGTGACCTTTTGAAGGTACAATGTTTCAAAATGAGGGGAACTTAGGATAGGTCGCCCTATCTGCAGCTGTCTTAGATCCTTGCAGTCATATGATTGAGATCCAGGTACTTGACAATCAGATTGCAATTACAATTTTGCAGCATCCCATGGTCGTGTGATTGCTATTTGCAACTTTCACTGCCAGTTTCCAACAAGCAAAATCAAGGGGAAGCCAGCAGGCCACAAGTGGCAATCAAGAGACATCGCACTTAAACAATGGCTTGGGATTCATTTAACAACAGGGACCGGAAATGATGGAACTGCATCACAAAGTGGAATGGTCATGTGACATCATGCTTTACCATTGCGTTGCTTAGCAATAGAAATCCTGTCCTTGTTACCCTTGTTAACTAAAGACAACCAATATTTCTCAAACAATTCATTTGTAATTAAAGACTGTGCTTCAATATTCCATTTCAGGATGCCATTTATGATCTTATAGCAATAGCACTTAAGACTTATATAATTCTCCACAGTGTTTTACAACCCTCTCTAAGCAGTTTACACAGTCAGCCTATTGCCCCCAATAATCTGATTCTGGGTCCTCATGGGACCTCAGAAAGATGGAAAGCTGAGTCAACCTTGAGCCTGATGAGATTCGATTTGCCAAATTGCATACAGTCAGCAATCAGCAGAAGTAGCCTGCAATACTGCATTCTAACTACTGAAACACTGCAGCTCTAATATTGGTATTGTATTTTTCGGACTATAAGATGCTCTGGACTACAAATTAGCATTACAGGAGGAAAACAAGAAAAAAAATCTGTCTCTGCTTCTGTGGCCGAATCAGTGCCACCCATTTGCCGCCGCCACGAACAGGCGACAGTGATAGGCAGTGATTCCCACTGCCTAGAACAGCTGGTCAGTGCTGCACCAACCCCCCTCCCCTGGCGCAATATTCGCTCTAAGACACATAGACATTTCCACCCATTTTGAGCAGTTAGGGGAGTGCATAAAAGTCAAAAAAATATGGTTACTACTCAAGGCATATAACTATTCCTAATACTCCTTCATCCTCCTAGTTTCTCCACAACAACTACAACAAAAACCATGTGAGTTGGACTGAGCTGGAGTGGCTGGTCCAAAGTCACTTAGTCTTGTGCCTAAGGTAAGACTAGAACTCAGTCTCCCGGTTTCCAGCCTGATACCTTAAATACTACACCAAACTGTTGTATTTAATACACTTCCTAAATTTCTACTTCTTTGTTAATGAAGCCTTTGTTTCTATTTCTGAACTACATACAGATAGTCCTCGACTTACAACCACAATTGAGCCCAAAATTTCCATTGTTAAGCAAGGCAATTGTTAAGTGGCCCATTTTACAACCCTTTGTTGTCACAGTTGTTAAGTGAATCACTGTAGTTGCTAAGTTAGTAACGAAGTTGTTAAGTGAATCTAGCTTTCCCATTGACTTTGCTTGTCAGAAGGTTGCAAAAAGTGATCATATGATGCCAGGATACTGCAAAAATCATAAATAAATGCCAGTTGCCCAGTGCCTAAAATTTGATCACCATAAGTATGCCGCAAGGGTATAAGAGTGAAAAACAGTCATATGTCCTTTTTTCAGTACTGTTGTGACTTCTGTCACTAAATGAATGGTTGTAAGTTGAGGCCTACCTGTATATATTTTCCGCAAAACATTTTCAGAATTAATTCTAAAATTAATTGTTGAAATCTCTTTCCCAAATTAATCTCATATTATGATTCATTTTTTAATGGAAAATATGATACCTGATAGAGGGCTTCAGTCTCTTCTTTGCTACTTGCACCTTCACTCCATTCTAGCCATAAAGTCCATAGTGGCAAGGTGTCCTACAAAGAGAAATAATAAAAAAAAAAACCAGGAGAAGAAAATATTGGATATGAGTTATATAAAATACCTGTAATAATGTGAAACGGGAGAAAATTTTGTGGCAGGCAAATTAAAAGGCACAAAAATTCCTGAAGTACAGTGGTCTTTAAATTATGACTACAATTGAGCCCAAAATTTATGTTGCTAAGTGAAGCATTTGTTAAGTGAATTTTGACCTATTTTATGACTCTCCTTGCCACAGTGGTTAAGTGAATTGTTGCAGCTGATAAGTTAGTAATACAGTTGTTAAGTGAATCTGGCTTCCCCATTGTCTTTGCTTGTCAGAAGGTCACAAAAACAGGATTCTGGGACACTGCAACCGTCATAAATATGAGACAGTTGCCAAGCATCTGAATTTGGATCATGTGACCATGGAGATGTTACAGTGGTTGTAAGCATGGAAAACAGCCATAAGTCACATTTTTCAGTGTCGCTGTTAACTTTGAAAAGTCACAAAATGAACTGTTGTAAGGTGAGGGCTACCTGCAGTCTAGCAGAAAATATACTGATGAAATTAAGGCGCCTCCATTACACAGGCTATGCAAAAAGCTTCCAAAGGAACAATAGGGGAACTCAGAAAATAGGCTATGTTATTAGCTTATTTTCATGGTTTGTCTCTGGGATCTTTAAAAGATAAGCGGTGTGGAGAATGCAAATGTAACAGTGCTGGAAGCTGTTAGGCCTGAAAAGTGCTCATCCTCCTATGGGCAAGCGTAAGCAGGTACCCACTAGGCACAGTGGGACAGCCCACTGTTAAGGCCAAGAAGCAAATCAAAAAAGGTCTTTCACTGCCTCTACCAGGAGCACTGCCAATTCATCTTTCCCTAGGTGGTGGTAAAATGTGACTCTTTGACAGTGCCACTGCCAAAAGTTAATCTTATGAATGGAGAGAGCATTTCACATCACTAAGCAGATTCTGCTATCGTGCTAGTTACTTCATTTTAGACAATGCAGACAGTCCTTGTTTACTGACCGCAGTGGGAGTGGCAACGCTATCACCAAGCACAGGAAATCATACGAGCACGATGGATTATGGCCTTACTTCCCATTTGGTCTTTAGGCAAATCGCACGGGTCATTAAGTGAGATATCACATCATCACCCCTTGCAATTTCCCTTCCAGTCTCCATTAATTTTTCTGCCAGGAAGCCAGTTACGAAGTGCCAAATCATTTGACAGCAGGATACTAAAGATATGTAGATTAGTTGAAGGCTCTAGGTATTCCTTCATACACAACCCAAGCGCAGAAGAGAGCTCCTACCTTAGCTGTAACCACTTTGAAAGCCTCCTGGGCACAAGCAGCCACTTCAGTGCTCTTCAGTTTCAGCAGCAACTGCAGCCTCATTTCCCACATATCCACCAATTGGCTGAAACGGTTTGTGGCGGCCGCAGCCACCTCTCTGGCCTTGTCTTCATGACCGAGTTCCAGCAGGAGCTGAATCTGAAAAGACGTCACATCAAAAATAAGCACCGGATGGTTGCTTCCAGGAATGGATTTCTAAGCTCCAAACCCACCCCTTCCGGTTTATGTCAGTAGGAGCTTTTCAAGGGCAAGGACCACATCCTTCCTTACCCACTGTTTATAGAGAGAAGCTGGCAGCAATTGTGATTCATGTGCTCGGCTGAAAACGCTCTGTACCCTTTCCAGTCTCTGAAACAAGATGGAAGGAATAAAAGCACTTTTACTGCAGTACAAATGAGTCTTCATAAAACATCAGAGCTTGTGAAGTCATGATGCTGAATACTCATGGCTTAATTTTCTGCATAGTCAAAGGGATATTATTTATGACACCAAAGGAAAAAGTGGCGGGCTTGGGAGAATTTTCAAGAAGTGGATCAACGCCAACACAAAGTTTAAAAACCTAAGGGGGAAAAAAATCTTCCACACGCCAGGCTGATTAAGTCAGTTTCCTTAGGGAACAATGAATCTTGAACTGACAATGGGAAGAGAAAGGGAAAACCAGAAATGATGAATATTTGGAGATCCTGAAAACTGGCTTATCTGGCTGCTGCTCAAATGCTGTACAGCATGCCACATTGTAAGATTTTGCTGCAGGAGCCACGTAGCCCACAATCTTTCAGTTGCCAAGAAGCGCTCTTTTGCAGCCCTCTGCTGTGTCTTCACAATGTAAATTCTCCTCCTTGCTACCACAGCCCTTGCCTCCTCTCCATACTCCCTTAAACTTGAGAAGTGGAGGTGCAGTAGTGGGCATGAATCTATGGCCAGATTAATAGCCATCTACAGTATTTATTATTACATGTGGCCCCCAGGACTGAAAAGACTGTCCAACCTTCCTGCAAAGTGGCCAACAGCTGGATACTTAGATGTTACATCTATTTATTTATTTATTTATTTTGTTGGACTTATATACCGCCCCTCTCCATAGACTCGGGGCAGTTTACAGCCTTGATTAAAACA
The DNA here is from genome assembly GCA_032468135.1 of Calamaria suluensis. NCBI lineage: Eukaryota > Metazoa > Chordata > Lepidosauria > Squamata > Calamariidae > Calamaria > Calamaria suluensis. The sequence goes on from JANHFP010003475.1 coordinate 143,755, forward strand.
ATACAATTAATACATCACAAATTCAATTAAAATCTAAAATCACTTATCGTTATAAAAGGCTGATCTCATTAAAATTCATAATAAATAAATAAAGTTCTAGT
>JANHFP010003475.1:151572-165203 GCA_032468135.1 Calamaria suluensis
AAAAAGATTTTTGTTTTCATATATATAATAGTACATCTTTTCAAATTTCACATAAGGTATGATTTTTGTTTTATATGGATAAATGGATAATAAAATGGGTAAATGGATAATAAAATTTTTAAGCTACAAAGCGAATACGAGATATTTCTTATACAAAGTATAATTATGTTATCAAAAATACAAAAAGAAAAATATATTGAATTTCTTAGTCAATTACTTGTCTCCAAGTGTCATCAGCATTAGCCACTTTGTTAATCAACCAATGACACAGGCTTAGAATTCCACATATGCTTATTGGACTAAAGAACAAAGTTTAAAAAAAATTGAAGCATGTCTACCCTAAACCCACAAAAGGAAGCAACGAGCATTTTTACCTTAAACTAATATTGCGTAGAGAAAAGGTATCCCCCCCAATGCTTAAAAAAAAAATACAGGTAATCCTTGAGTTATGACCACAACTGAGCCCAAAATGTCTGTTGCTAGGTGAGACATGTTAAATGAACTTTGCCCCGTTTTATAGCTTTTCTTGCCTCAGTTGTTAAGTGAATTACTGCCATTTGTTAAGTTAGTACTCCACTTGTTAAGTGTATCTGGCTTCCCCACTGCCTTTGCTTGTCAGAAGGTGGTAAATTGTGTTCACGAGACCCTGGGACACTGTCATTGTCATAAATATGAGTCCGTAGCCAAGCATCTGAATTTTAATCATATGACCGTGGGGATGCTGCAAGAGACATAGGTGTGAAAAGTCATCATAAGTCACTTTTTTCAGTGATGTTTGTAACTTTGAACAGGCACTAAATGAACTGTTGCAAGTCGAAGACTACCTGTATTTGCTCACTTATTAATTCCTGCATTTTTAGGACTCGTAGGTATCTCACTAGCTAATTTGTCTAACCAACGATTCTAAGTAACAAGATTTCAATGCATCAAGAAGGCACCATTGAGCTGTTTGGTGTAGTGGTTAAGGCACCGGGTTAAAAACTGGAAGACTGAGTACTAATTGCGCCTTAGACAGGAAACCAGCTGGGTGATCATGGGCCAGCCACTCTCTCTCAGCCCTAGGGAGAAGGCAATGGCAAACCACTTCTGAAATCTTACTAAGGAAACTGCATGAACCAATCCAGGAAGTTGCCAGGAGTCAAAAATGACTTGAAGTGACCAAATATTTTAAAAATTGAGATGAACTCTACTCATTTTCAAAAGTAAAAGAACAGCAAAACAATGTACAACTGGGTATGATTACAAGTTAAAGAGTAATAGGTTACCTTTGATTTTTTCAATTGCATTTCTGTAGACAATTCTCGCCAGTTCACCATTAAGGATGTCCTCAGAAAAACTGAACTCACCCTACGAAAAGAGAAAATGGCTCTTTTATGATTAACGTGTTATCTCCTCCTACTTAGGACTGTAACCTTGTTGCTTGTATCCTTACAATTTATATTGACTGTTTTCTAATATGACGTGATTGCTTATCTGTACCCTATGACTATCATTAAATGCTGTACCATATGATTCTCAATGAACATATCTTTTCCTTTATGTACACTGAGAGCATATGTACAAATGCTCCACATAAGACAAATTCCTTGTGTGTCCAATCACACTTGGCCAAGTAAGAATTGTATTGTATTGTATTCTATTCTATTCCTAATTCTATTCTATTCTATTCCTAATTCTATTCCATTCTATTCCTGGATTTTTCCAGAGAAACATTGACAGCATCTGACCAAGGCTTAAGCAGCAACAGTCTGGAGGGCTGTAATGTTTGCAAAAAACAGGGAGGTCAGATATCTCCCAATGTCAAAATATCATCACATGTGCATGTTTTTCTATGCTTCCAGTAGTCAAAGACTTTGTGAGCTTTACCACCATAAAACCCATACAAATAAAAGCAGTGATAACAAACAACCATTGTCTATAAACATGAACACAATCATCCTACAGGTAACTCACAAATGTAAGACAACTTCAGGTTTCAAAAACCCTCGGCTGTCTTCTGGAATGAGGCCAGAATGGGTGTTGGGAGAAGGACTATCCCAAAGGATTGGGGGGGGGACACAACTGAAAAGCAGTATCCCAGGCCCCCAATAACCTCAACTTCTTGGGTCATGGGAATACCCATCTAGGATGATACAGACCAGTTCTACTGGAGAAAGCAATCTTGAATCGATCTCAAGCTCAAGCCATTTAGGGTTCTGTAAGTGGTAAACCCAACATTTTGGATGATGCCTATATAACCCCAATGACAATCCCTACAGTAGAATTTGGGAGGAACTGCTCTTATCTATCATCAGGACAGCCATTGCATTCTGTACCAGCTGTGGCTTCTGAGTAGTTATTTTCATACTGGATGTTATCTGCTGTGGAAAAGATAACAGTCTCTTTTGGAACTCAGCTCTGCACAGAATAGAGAACCACATTTTCTCTCTCTCTCTCTCTCTCTCTTTCTCTCTCTCTCTCTATCTATCCATCAGTGAAGGCCATCCCAGAAAACAATTAACTGAGCTCAGAACTGAGGAAAATATTCCAAACATATGTTGAAAATCGCCATAGTCATTTTCTTTCATTTGTCTTTTCTTAAATAAAGGTAATTTGGCAGAATTAAACCATACATTAAAATCCACAAAAGGAATAATCTTTAGTAGAAAGCCTTACGGCATTCTGATCTATCGTTCTGTCAAACTTGATCTGTCATTCCTAATAAAAAGCAAATGTTGCTACAGAATTCTGAACTCTAATATTCAAGCACCTCCTAATCAATTCCATCTTTCAGTAAGATTCAAATCAAGACATCACATTTTTCTTTCCCTGATATTACTTAGCATTGCCATATATATACATATATATATATATATCAAAAATCATGCCTGGAATTATGGGGGATTACAATGTTTCCATGTGGAATCAGTTGAAAATGATTGGGGGCATTGACTGCAAATGGAAATCAATTTGCAATTGATTGGGGGGGATTGTTAAGAAAAAAAGAACATCTCTTCTTTAAACAATATCTCTAAGATGGCCCAACAACAGCATTACCACATCTAATTGTAAGTCATGGTATATCTTTCCGGTGCAGTTGCTCTCAGTGAGCAACTGAATGGTAGAAGAAAGGTTTCAATAACAAAGACCAGTCACAAAACTCCAGTAACTTGCTTAAGAATCAGACACACACATATTTTACAAACAATGAAAATCATTTTTTTCCTCATTGGTTTTTTTCTTAGACACCAAACAAGGCCATATTGTTTACCTGCTACAAAATCTTGGATTTGGATGGGTTCTAATTCAATGAAAAAATGATCTAAAATAGATTTTTTAAAAAACAAAACAAAAAAACGCCTGGTACATGTTTATACAAGTTATGACCTCTATAAGTGCAAATGGAAGCAATGAAATGTGATCTCATCTGCAACCCACCTTTGATATCAACCACTGCCCACTGATAAGGTCCTTCCACTGTTTATCTGCTGTGTTTTCACATTCCTGATTTAGCAATGGAAGGAGATCAAAATTGGGCAAGTGAAGAATGTGGGAGAGCTTCTTCTTAGTCAGGCAATCTGCTTTGAAGCCCAGGCGCACACAACAGATAAGCATTGTTGGACTCATTTATTGAACTATAGCAAGTGCAGGAAAGCACCATAATTATTCTCACCATAAACCGACACTTCAAATGCTTCCATTTGACAATTTAAATTAAATAAGTACCAAGGAGAGAGAGAAATATTTTCAATAACAAACATAATGATTTCTTACTAAATCTATGTTTGCTTGCTCAAATTCTTTCTTCTCTTTCCTTTGCTTTTCTGCATGCATCAGCTCCATTCTAAAATACTAGAAAAGGAAAAGGAAAAGGAAGGGGAAAGTAAAGGAAAATAGGGAAGGGGAAAGGAATTAATAATGCATTCAACAATTACAAAGAACACAATCATAGCTTCCTGGTTAAAAAGCAGTCCTTGTTTAATACTGTTCTTAAAGCAGTATTAACGGAAGTAGTTTCTGCTACAGAATATTTTTATCCTATAACTAACCAAGCCACATCATTTAAGAATGATTGCAAGAACTCAAAATTATATATGCACCCCAACAACACTTTTGTCTTCATTAATTATGTCACTTTTGTGGATTGGCTCTCTTTCTCCAACTACTGTCATTTAATCAGAAAAGGGCTTCAGAAAAAAATAACATCATAATTGAAAAACAGGAATACATCATTGGAATTTACCGCTGCCAGTAGTCTGCCATATAAAGACAGTGTATATGGCGTCCGAATGTTAAAGAGCACAAAGACAACCTGGCAGCATAACCCCAAATGCAATTGTCTTCTTTTGGCTGATGGGATTTTTTAAAAAAATGAACATTTCTTTTCCATTTCCATTAGGCAAAGAAACACATATCTCACAAAACCCACTAAAAGCATAATTTTCTCATTTTTGCTAAAAATATCTATTTTTCCATTATATGTCTAGCAGCTATTAGCATTACCTAACCATTACTGTGACAATGTAATATGTGTATTTGTATTAGCACTATATTGGAAGAACAATGATTGGATAATTGACAAAAATACTCTTTAAGCTGCTGGTAAAAATGCACCAAAGACCATCTCGGTGATTTTGGGCCAATCACTCAACCTAACTCACAGCACAGACTACTTGTTGTGGGGAAAATAGGAGAAGGAAGATGAACTGTTATGTTTGCCGCCTTGAGTTGTATATGAAAAAAAGGTGGGATGAAAATCTTTTTTTTAATCTACGTCTTTTTCTCCTGAAACATAATAGCATAAGAGGAAGTCCTCCTTAGTGACTACAACTGGGACTGGCAACTCTGCCACTAAATGATGTGAGTCGCTAATCAAAACATCATGTGACCAAGCTTAGCACTTTACTTTTGCCATGGTCGTTAACCAAATCACCCAGTCATTAAGGAGATATCACATTATCACAACGTGTTTTTACTGCGACTGACTCTACTTGTCAGAAGCCATTTGTGAAATACAGAAACAGCAACTCACATTACTAAGGGACACTGTGATGGCGGGAATGGCCACCACTTGTGAAGTGACCGAACCTTCATCACGTGATCACGGGGAAGCTGCAACGGTCATGAATGTGAGGCCACAAAGTTGCTTCTTCAGTGCTGTGGTAACTTTGAACAGTAGCTAAATAAGGCAGTTAGGCAAGGTCTACCTGTACACCCAATAATACATTATAATCTATAACTCCAAAGATAAAATTTCCCAGCAGAGATGAACAACCCTGATGATATTTTATTCTTCGTGATAAGGAACAAATCATCTGTATGGCCTTAAAGTGGCCAAGGTTGGAGACCCCTGCTATACGCTACTGCAGAGGGAGAAGGGAGGGAGAATCACCTGCCTACCTCTTGATAAAGTTTAGCGGATTCAGGATGGAAACGCAATGCACGAAGGAACAACTGCCGAGCACTTTCTGATGACAGACGGTCTTCCATCTCCCATTTTGCAGCCATGATCCACAAAGCTGATCAAAGGGACAGAAAAGGTTATTTAAGACAGCCAATACAGAATGGGGGCATCAAACTAGAAGTCAACCCAAAAAGAAATGCTGAATCTGTGCTGATTACAACAGCCAAGCAAGCATGGCCAAAGAAGAGGGAAGTTGTAACTCAACAAGGTGGGAAAGTCAGAGGTTCCCATTCTGTGCTAGATAACGTTACTATGATTCCTAGGCAAAATTATGCATTGTATACCCAATTTCATCTTTCAGCATGGGTCATGTCTTTCATTTCTGTAACACTTGTCAAACCACTTCCGCAAAAGCCAGAATTATCAAAAATTCCCATTTTGTGTCTGTGTAAAAAAATGTGAAATTAAACCACATTTAAAATAATGCAGGTAGTCCTTGACTTATGGCTGGTCACTTAGCAATCATTAAATGTTACAACCGACCATCCCCAAAAGATACTTACAATCCAGTTCCAAAGTTTGCAGCATCCTACAATCTACTGCAGATTTGCCAAAAAACCAGCATTTACTTCCAGTTTGCAGCAAAAAAATAAGCCCCATTGTGAACAATACATTTTGCTTAATGACCACAGTGTAGGCTTCATTACAATCACAGAGACCTACCTCTAAAAACATATCAGAAAAACCTCTCACACCCCAGATATTCTCAAATTCATCAGCTAAATTCTATTTATATGTCCTAGGACTAGCAATTAAAAACGTTTGTGCTTCTTGCAGGAAGAATTATGGACATGGAGATAACCCAAGTACCTGGTTTGTTGGGATGAAGGGCTAGCATGGAAGAAAACACCTTGCTCAGCTGTATTTTCTTGTTCTGGAAAGAAACAGAAAACATGATTGTAATTACACATTTCAATATGAAATCAAATTATTTTCACTGCAGAGGATCTGAATTTTCTTGGATCTAACAAGAGTAGAGACAGATGCAAGCCTTCAATTGAACTCACTGTATCCACATTTCCAATAATTAAAATTGGGAATGGTTGGGAACAATTAAATAGCACTAAATTTAAAAAGGAGAATTAAAAGAAACAGTACCCCAATCACCCAAAAACATGCATATTCTCTTACTTCTTGGCAGATTGTATGGATTAATTGACTTCGCTTAATTAACAATTAATTAACAATTAACCAATGTTGACTCTACAATCTTCATATAGCAAAGACTCTCCAGCAATACCTTTGATACAATTTTCAGAAGAGAAAAAGGAATACTTTACTAACAGGGTAAGTCCCACAGACGGAGTATCAAAATTAGGTATCTTGTCCTGAATGTCTATTTGACCCACAACTGATGGTTTTGCTTCCTGCCCTTAACTAGTTCCTTTCAAGACATTTTATACTGCAAACGCTACATTCAAGCTGCATATTCCAATAAATGGGACAGTGCACCGCTGTATAAAAAATAAAAGGAGGAACCTCAGTTCAAGTAATAAAGTACAAATTGATTACCAAAAAAATTATATCCACTCACCCATTCCTTGCAAAATGCAATATGGGACAGCCACAGCTGAAGGTCGTCCTGTTGGAGTGAGACAAAGGGAAAAGGAATCAGCTGAGAACTCATGACCACTGGTTCATTCTAATGCTCGCTAGATCATCAGGAATTGGGAGGAAAAGAAAGAGGGAGGGAAAGGAGCTAATCAAGCAAGCATTTAGAAATTGGATACAAATACAAGTAGTCTTCAGCTTACATACATTTGTTCAGTGACTATTCAAAATTACAGTGGTACTGAAAACATGAATCCACGATCAATATTCAAAGCTCCAGCCCCTGCTATCACACAATCAGGGCATTACAGCACCCTGCTTGTGATTATAACATCATAGGGAACTATGTGATCACCATTTGCAACCTTCCTTGCCAGCTTCTGATAAGCAAAGTCCATGGGGAAGCCAACAGGAAAGGTCACAGATGACTCTGGTAAGTCACTCCTGCCTGTGTGTCTCTCCCAAACCCTTCCCCAGCTTCCTTTGACTCACGGGCAGCCTGTGCTGGGCTTCTCCAGTCCTTCTCCAATATCCCTTGACCCATGCGCGGCCTGTTCTGGGCCTCCCCAAACTTCATGCAATTCTTTCCTGGGACTCCGGCCACTTTTTTTCTTTGCACCCCAAGAGGATTGTCCCCCTACCTAGGATTGAACCCTTAACCTTCCGAATGGGGGGCGAGAGTCTTCACCATGGACAGCTCATGGAAAATATCTAACAATTATTTAGAATCTATATAGAAATTGCTGTACTTTAAGGCTTCCCTTCCATGTTTCACCCAGGTCTTGCTGGAAGGTAAGCAATGTCATGTACAGTGTTTCACCGAAAATAAGATAGGGTCTTATTGTCTTTTGACCCCCGAAATATGGCCTCGGCCTTATTATTGGGGGGGACGGGACTTATCCCTAAACCTCGGCCCCAGAGTGCTGACTGATTGCTTCGCCAGTGCCACTCAGGCCGCTGCCTCCAGCAATCGTGGAAGCTTTTTCATTACTTCCCGTGCAAAGAGCACAAGGTAAGGAGACGAGGGGGGGAGGGAAAAACATGCCCCACACACCCCTGCCATCCATGCAGAATGGCCTCGCGGCCGCAAACCCTACATCACACGCCCCTGAGCTGGACACACCACTGCCGCTCGGGAGAAGAAGAAAGAGAGGAGGCGTTGTCAGCGAGCCCATTTCTGACATTTCTCTCCTCCCGGGCAGCGGCAGTGCATTCAGCTTCCCGAATCTGGCTTCCCGATCTCGGGCAGCAAGGGGTGTGGCAGATGGGGAGGGTTGGGGTGGCGGAGAAGTAAGATGCATGGGCGAGACAGGATTCCCCTTGCCATCCCCTCACCAGGCATGGCAGGAGCTGGAAGTCAGGTAAAGCCACGGCGGAGAAGACAGACAGGGAGAGAAACAACAGGAGTGAATATCCTCCCGTCCATTTTTATTTGGTAATGGCATACTGACCATTAGGCAGATCTCAACTCCATATCCTTTGGAGATTTGGGAGGCAACAATTTTTCCCCCTCGCTTTTCGCTCCCTCCCCAACTTCATCTTTTAACCGGGACGGGAGGGCATGGGATGAGGTCTTTCTTGCTTCAGCTGCACAAGTCACCTTAAAGCACTGCCCACCCCCCTCAGTTCCGAACCTGACAGCAGAGTGAAGCCTGCCCCCAGCCTTCAATGTCCGGGCCATGTGAACTGAACCCAAAAGATGCAAAGCGCTTTAAGGCCATTTGTGCAAATTCCCTCTGTCCCCTTTCCCATTGATTTTGCTTGTGGGAAGCAAGCAGGGCAGGTTGCAAATGGTGATCATGTGACTACAGGACACTGCAAGTATTGTGAGCACGATTTGATTGCAAACATCTGAATCATGATGATTCATGTGACTGCAGGGATACTGCAATGGCCAGAAGCCTGAGGACCAGTCACAAGCACCACTTGTTCATTCACAACTTAATTGAATGAGTGACTTGTAAGCAAGCACTACCTACATACCTGCATTATCCCATGTCATATATTTTATAATGAAAAACAGGAAATTCAGTACTAAAAACTAGATACAGCCACTCTTCCATTTAGCAGCTGCCTTGTTTAGCAATTGTTCACGACTACAATGGTAATAACAAAAAATAATCATTTTTCTGACCAATGAGCTTACTTTCTGACCTACCTGCCAATAACACACACTGGTGATCTGTACAAGAGAACTTTATCTAAATGAGACCTCATGAACCAGCCTTTGCAGCCTCTCTTTTTCTCTGCAACGTATTTGCTTAACAGCAATTTTGCTTCTGAGATAAGGAATAAATTTTGATCACTAAACACGGAGACTAAACCCTAAACATGCTAATTTTTGATGTAGGCATCTGATTCACACATCAGATGCCTACATTCACACTATTTGTTTATTTTTAATAGCATCCAAAAATTAGGAATTTCTGTAACAGCAGCAGCTTTACCTTCCATTTTGTTGTAGCACGCTTGAAAACACCATGGATTCTTTGCACAATGGAATACTCAATCTCTTCTTTCTTAAATGAATATCCAATGCGCTAAAGGAAAAGAACAGACCTGTCACTGGTGCAGATTTTAAAATCTCTATATGCTTTTTCAAATGATCAGTCCCTGGGAAACTTACCAGTCTTCGTGTCTTAATCAGTTTCAAGAGGTTGATTTCATACTGCGAGAAAAAAGATCAACAATAATTCAAGGGTTACCGTGCTGAATAGATTGTCACTGTCAAACTTTACATTTTAGCATTTTTAGAACATCTAACTGTTACAAGTGGAGCCCGGTGCTAATAACACAAGTGATTAATCAAGAATTACTCTAATCCCCCAATCTAATAAATTAATGGCAGTCATTCTTGAATGCTCATTCTTAGGCAGTCAAGTACTATCCACACTAATGAAGGTATTTGCAAGATAGAGAGAAGCCCAAATACTCATACCACTTGGGAAACCTCAAAGTTTAGAAGGCTAAGAAGTAAATAGAATAAGGGGATCAACCAGCAGTCTCAAAACATACCATGTGATCAACATATTTATGACCGTTGCAGCGTTTGATCACATGACCATGGGGATGCTGCAACAGTCATAAGTATGAAAAATGGTCATAAGTGATTATGAGCCCTGGTTAGAATGTGGTTAAAATGCAGTACTGCAGGCTACTTCTGTTGTTTGACTGCAATTTGGCAGTTTGAATCATACCAGGCTCAAGGTTGACTCAGCCTTACATCCTTCCGACGTGGGTAAAATGAGGAGCCAGATTGTTAGGGGCAATAGACAGGGGTGTAAAAAGTACTGTGAAGCAGTACATAAGTCTTAAGTGCTATTGCTAAGTCACTTTTTTCAGTGCCATTGTGTCTTCAAATGGTCACGAAGTGAACTGCTGTAAATCAAGAACTACCTGTATACACCCCTCACCAGTTATTCACAAAATTTGCTTTTAGAGTCACATGGAGGAAAATTTCCCTCAAATTTCTGACAAACCAAGCATTTGTGCACAAATCTATGAACCAATTGAAAATATAGGCAATAGAAACATATTGAAATGTTTACAGCAGAGGTTGCCAAACGTGTCAGCTTTAAGACTTGTGGACTTCAACTCCCAGAATTCTCCAGCCAGCAGAGCTGACACGTTTGGGAACCTCTGGTTTACAGACTTCTTAGTTAAAACACAGAAGCTAGAAAATGGAACAGTATGTCATATACACACTTGAAAGTTATGCCGTCAAGTCATTCCTGAACCCATACAACCTGCTCCCTGCACTTTTCTTGGCAGCATTTTTAGAAAGTGACCTCCCAGTTCCTTCATTTTAGTGTGAGAAGTGACTGGCCTAAGGTCACCCAGTGGCTTTGTGGCTAACGAAGGACTAGACCTCCTAGTTTCTAACATGATGCTTTAACCACTGCACCGAAGTAGATCCGTGTGCTTACTGATTGTACTATAAACCTGCTAGTCACTGATACTTGCAATCAATATTTTGTATGCATTTAGAATTCTTTTTTTTCTTTTTGCAATTTGAAATTATGATGGAAGAAAAAAGAAAAAGAAAAGTGTTATGTAAAAATAGCATTGAAATAGATAGACCCCTCTCATTTTTTCTCATGCTTTCTTTCCTTTTCCAGGTGCATTCTGAATTTAATTCAACTTATTAAACCCATTATGGAGGAAGGAGGGAAATTAAACCTTGGTGGGGGAGTCCTCCTTTCTGAGCTGGAGGCTCTGAGGGCCAGGGCCAGTCAGCTACCACTGCAAAAGTAAGGAAGGATTGCTGCCTGCCTTTTGTCCCAAGCTCTCCCAGGAATACATTAGCTGCTTTGACTTAACACAGCAGTAATGCTTGTTTGGTGCTACTGCAGCAGACTGAAGCCCTGCTCAGTCCCTGACAGTACCAAACAACCCTCACAGATGTCTTAAACTGAGGCAATAGGTTTGGGTTCAATTTTGGTCATAAATTGAGGACTACCTGTATGCATTCTCCCCCTACTGATCTCCAAATTTCTAAAACTTAAAAACAATCAAGCAAAATAGCCTGAATTTACAATAGCTCATAATTTTCCTAAAATCTCATGAAATGTAATTGATTTCAAATATTTTTTCCATCTTCAAAAATGTAAATGCTTTGGGAGGTTCCTGTGACATCATCTGAACTAAAGACTTTCCCCTAAGTAACATTTTATCACATCCCATTGCAGGTTCACTTTAAGAAAGAAACAATCTGAAGTAGTTAGTGGCAGAATCTGAAGTAGTTAGTGGCAGAATAAACAATGTATCATAGATGTATTCATATCAACAGATAAAAATACACAGAAAAAGATCTATGTGAGAAAACTACCTGTATATAACTAATGAAGTCTTTCTTGTGAAGTGCTCTCCGCTGTATCTTATATTCAAGAGCCGAAACCTTCTTAATGACAGCCCTGTAAAAATGAAGGCAGTATTCTTTCGTAAATTCTGATTCATATTAATAGTAGTTTTAACTGTTCTCTCCTGTCTGGGTTTTGGCAACTTTATAGGCAAATGCTTTCCATACTACCTTGTCAAGCACAGCTTCTTTCAATTGTTAAGAGTTGATGGGTTTTTTTTAATGCAGCAAATTACCCTGGACAAGCTGTGGCAAAACATAGGTGGAAGATGGAAGGGTACCCACATATAAATACAGGTAGTCCTTGACTTACAACAGTTCATTTTGTGACAGTTCAAAGTTACAATAGCACTGAAAAAAATGCCATGACTGTTCACACTTACAACCATTTCACCATCCTCATAGTCATGTGATTCAAGTGCTTGGCAACTGGTTCACATTTATGACAGTTTCAGTGTTGGGGGGTGGTGCTGTGTGTGATCATCTTTTGCGACCTTCTGACAAGCTAAGTCCGAGAAAGTGAGATTCATTTAACAACTGTGTTACTAACGTAACAATTGTGGTGACTACCTTGCCAACATCTGTGGCAAGCTTGGTCATAAAATTGGGCAAAACACACTTTAGCAACAGACATTTTGAGGTTCAATTGTGGCCATAAGTCAAGGACCACCTGTGTCTATAAGATTTTCAGGATGACCAGCAAGAAGCCTTTAAGAAGCCTCCCTTAAAGCGATCTTATGCATTTGTATTGAGACTAAAAGAATCGCCAATCCACCTGGAAGACACAAGATTGGAGAAGGGGGTATAAAGCAACTTTTGTGATGGTTTATTCTTAATCAGCAAGATAATGCTCCAAGTAGAAGCGTCTAGAGCAGAGGTCTCCAAAGTTGGCAGCTTTAAGACTTGTGGACTTCCACACCCAGAATTCTACAACCAGCTATGCTATGGACTGAAAGGTATGCTGGCTGGAGAATTCTGGGAGTTGAAGTCCACAAGTCTTAAAGCTGCCAAGTTTAGGAATCCCTGGTCTAGGGTCTCCTTCCACTTGATTCCCCCCCCTTTCCCCTTCCCCCAAAATCATGATTTCTTCCCATCCTTCCTTCCCTATTGTGAACGCCCCGCTTCCAGACCTCCGCTTTTCTACCTGACTTCCTTACGAGTGAACAGCCCGACTCTCTCCAACTGCTCTAGCTCCGGAATTCGGTCCTCGATGCGTTCTTCGATCCTCTCGGCCATAACCACCGAAGAGCGTAGCGCTACGCCGAACCGAAACCCACGTGGAGCGATCGCCCTCCGCTTCCTGTAGCCACCAGCCAGCTACCTGGAAGGGCCGGCCCGCTCCTGTCCCTTCCGTCTAAAAGCGGCGCTGGATTCCCCGGTGCTTCCACCTTGCGGCTCCTGGAATAATTGCACCCTTTCTGGTTTCGCTCAGGGAGGAAAAAATGACAGGGATACGCCGTCTTGTGCTGTATATCTGGCTATCAGTTATTAGGAAAAAGAAAAATACCTGTTCCCATGAATGGCAGTAAAATTGGAAATGGGAACAACCCAGCTCTACCTTCTAGGGTAATTATCTGTTTGGGATGAAGGAGGCTTTCGCGGTCCCGCCAGGGCTTGAATTTGGGACTTTCTCTGTAATATTGACTTGACAGAGCATGAGGGAATCGATCCTTAATGCTTTGCTTAGAACAGGGTTCTCCAGCCTTGGCCACTTTAAGCCTGGAGGACTTCAACTCCCAGATTTCCCCAGGCAGCTAAGCTAAGCTGCCTGGGGAATTC
>JANHFP010003475.1:179179-189850 GCA_032468135.1 Calamaria suluensis
CTGCTTCCTGTTGTGGCCCTAAGGAGCCTGGGTGGGCAGGTGAGGAGGGACTGGAAGGGGAGGGGTGAGTAGAGGCTGCCAAGGCGCCCCTCGACATGAGTGACATTGAGTTTGCCATACCCATCCAGTCACATGACCACCTAGCCACTTCCACCCAGCTGGTCATTAGGCAAATCATATTAGTAGTCCCTGGGATTTAAAATTACGAGTTTCGTGGTCCCTGAGATCTGAAAGGTTGGGGACCCCTGTGCTATGTTATTCCCCTAAAACTAAAGCTCATGGGCCTTTGTGTTTCAATTGTATTTAGTTGGTGAGCATTGTAGATTTCATTGGACTTTGTTTTCAGTATTTTAAAATATAAACTTGTATAATTTCTCAGCGATGGAAAACAACTGCAATTCTATTTATCGGTAATAAATTGACATTTTTGAATTTGAGAAAGGTCTGGCTTTGCAATTAAGGCAGTTAGAAATAATATGCTTTTTTCTCAAGCTTAAATATAGAATGTATGCTAATGGACATCACTAAACAAATGCTTTTCTGTTTGCCTAATTCTGCATTTTTTTAACAATGTGTCTTGAGAAATTCCTCTGCAAACAATAGCAGTTACATTAGGCAATTCCTACTGACATGAGAGACTTTTATTAGGGATGAGTGGGCATTTCTAAGGCATTCAGCAAAATATCTTATTTTAAATATATTTTGGCCATGCAGAATTCAATTCTTAATCTTTTCAGGATTTTAAACCTTTCTTTCTATATTGACTGTTTAGATAAGCCATTGCAAAATTCAGAAAATGAGCAAAGTTCTGTAACTCTGGAAGTATTGCTTGTAAAAGTTTGCCACAAAAAACGAAAAGTAAGTACTAGAAAGCAAATGCTAAGATAACAGAAAAAATAGAAATGACAATTATGTGTGCAAAAGTTATAGTTGGTAAAGGAAGAGTGTGTTATTAAAACTAGGATGCTGTTTCTTATGAGAAGCTGTAAATTATCAGAATAAGTAAGCCGTTTGTTGGCTTTGTCAAGTTTCTCTTTCACTGTTGTTTTATTTGTATCTCATTTAAGGACCATGTTTTCTCACTTTTTATTGCCAGATGAAATAGTAAGTTCTAATTAGGTTTTAATTTCTTCAGTTTGTTTACTTGAATTCTAAGGAGAGGGAGCATTTTGCCTCAAATATACAATATAAAGACATGATTTAAAAACTTTGAGCTTAATATTTTTGATGAATGACCTTTTTTCTCTGTTGATTTTTTTTTAAAATGTAGCTTTTTTTTTTTTACATTTTTTAAAAAAACTTCTTGCTTTGCAAACTGAATGATAAGTCTTAAAAAGTGCCATTCAACATTTTTTAAAAGGTTGTTTGAACGAAATACCAAGAATGTCAGAAAGGCCAAAACCTCCTTGTGGCTCTTTAGACCCTTTGACAGATTAGAAAATGATTGTTAAAAACTGCAACCTAATTTTTAAACACTGATAAGAATGATGAGACTTGATGAGCAACTTAGTGATGATCTTCACCAGATTCTCTAACTTTGGGGTTGGAAAAAATGTGAAAAATACAACATTTTGACTAATCTGATAGAACATGGTATTCTACTTTTTAAAGTTAATTAGAATTTCAGCAAGATCATTATGTAACAATTTCAGGCATAGCGTTACAACTTTAGATTTAAAATGAAAGGTATAATTAAGTTAGGAAAATGTTTTATTAAAAAAATATATTTTTTAAATTATAAAATGTGTGAACACCTTTATTTTGGTCATTGAGATTTTGTAAATGATGCAAAACATGTCAAAGGATCTAGCTCAGCCTCTGTTTTACAAATTAGTGCTTCATTTTCTTCTTTCTCCTTTTTATCTTGAATATTGTAAATACACTGCCGGTGTGTTATTTTGTCCTTGTTCTGCTTATAAACATGAAATGTTAATATGTTAATGTTAATTCAAGGTCAGAATGCAAAAAAAAATCTAGATGGCAGGACTCTCTTTTTAACTAAAATGAAAATATATTTTCTGATAGTATAAAAGATGGGGCTGTATTGCTGATTAGTGTTTGACATAATGTAGATTAGTCCTCAGGCTTCCATATAAAACTTGTTTGTTTGATTGTCTATTACAATTGGCTATTGCAATTCGCTAGAGATGGAGTGCATCTCTAATATTAATCTTCTGAATCTGTTGGAAAAGTTGCAAACATGAGCTAGCTCAAATTAGGTGATGGAAAAATAATGATCTTTAGAGTCTGTAAAAATGTTTTCACTTTTGTAATTGAGCTGACCAATGTTAACTACAAAAATATTGTCCAAAGTATGATTCTTCCTGTCTGGTTCAAACGTTTAGAGACAGAAGTGAAGGAAAATGTAAGCCTTTTTGATAATAGCTTTCACTCTCTGGAATTTGCTGCCACTGGAGGCACTGTCCAGTATCCTTCTGTCCTTTTGGGGGTTCTGAAAAACCATCTTTCTTTGGCCCATAATGGATTGTTCTAGAACACTATCTCGTTTTTGCTTCATTTTAATGTGGATTGGAGGTGCTGTGCAGCACTCAGATTATGTATTGGGGCAATATATAAAATCCTGTAAAATAAATACATGGGTAGCCTTCGATTTTGCTTGGTGTTCATCAAATCATCTTATCTTTGTTTGCAGGATGTTAGCTGTCCCATAAGACAAGTACCTACAGGGAAAAAGCAGGTACCTTTGAATCCAGACACCAACCAAATAAAGCCAGGCACCTTTCCATCACTGGCCGTTTCCAGCAATGAATTTGAACCCAGTAACAGCCATATGGTGAAGTCTTATTCATTATTATTCAGAGTAACACGTCCAGGAAGAAGAGAATTTAATGGGATGATAAATGGTGAAACAAATGAAAATATTGGTAAGAGTGTTGTCTATTTTGTTTTCACTTGAAATAAAAAGATGGAGCCAGTTCTTGAATCTGCCTAGGTTCAGTTTTGGCTCAGCCCCATGTGTCCTTGAGTCAGGTTTTCTTTTTCAGGAAAGATTGTAAAAGATTCTCACATCACTATTTATTCCTATCTTTCATTCTCCAAGGGAGCCTAAATTCGTTGCTATAGCTATCCAATAGAATATTAACACATTTTTTTTAAAAAAACCTCTTACTTACATAACTATGCTTTTTGGCCTTGGCCTTGTGTATTATAAATCTAAACAGGAGAGAACAGCAACTTGGAAAAAGACATAAGAGAATAATCCACTTCCTGAGGGAAAAGTTTTCAGTTCTTGATGCAATCATTTTATTGCAGGTAGTTTGAGAAAGTTTAACATATTGTTATAATAAATACAATTCAGTTAAGTAGTTTGGTGGTTTCCATATTGATTAGAATCTGTTTTGCCCTAGAGAATGATTACATGTGGCATAGGTAAGTCAGACATTTTGAAACGGGTAATGAAAGTACTCTGGCTAGTATTTGAGAAATGATACACCTTGAATAAAAGAAAGATTAGCCCTGAACAAGACTACAAATTTACAAGTTCCATTGTCTTTTAACATAGCTTGAAGTTGTAGTTCTTGTCAGCATCATCCAAAGAGCCTATGTTAGCAGAATGCAAATTGAATTTACTTTTATGGTACCTTAGTACCCTTTACCTAGAGCATATGGAATTGAGAACAGTGAATTGTTTTAATAAAATCTTCTTGTTTGTATTAAAACTTTGTTGCCTGAAAAGGATTTCTATACCAAAGAGTATGGTTTTAGTTTTTTTATTGCTTTCTATTTTTACTATTTATCTGTAAACAGCTGTTTATGAGCAAACTCAAATTATAAACCTCAAGTACACAAGTAGTGAATTATATTAGTTAATATGTATGTTTATATAGCAACTATTCAATTACAGATGTTAATGAAGAAGTTCCAGCTCGAAGAAAACGAAATTCTTCTAACCGTGAAGATGGGGAAAAGACTTTTGTAGCACAAATGACTGTATTTGATAAAAATAGGTAATGTGTTCTTAAAAAAGGAAGTTTTTCCCCATGGCATATGTTTATATTAGCCTTTTAAATGTGAATTTTATTTTAGCCTGAGGGTTCCCTATGAAATTTAATTTTAATACCTTTAAAATAGGGACCTTTATTGGACTTCAAGGGTTATCTTTTTGCCATAATTCTGTTAACCATAATTAACAATGGTAGCTAATTTTATATAAATCACCTTCAGAGACAAGGGGCATATAGCATACAGTTAACATTTCTAGCACTAAATCTTTTTTAAAAATTACGATATTTCTGATAGAATTCTGCAAGTCTGAAAAAGACTAAATGGAGACTAAAAGTAACAGTAGGCCAACTAACATTTCAGTATACTATATTTCTTCCAAATAACATAGAAACATAATTAACAGTTGAATTATAACAGTTGAATTATAATGTATTATAATCTATTAATTTCTTAAAACAAGTTTTAGTTTTGGAAATAGTTGAATGATTTTGTTGATATTAGTGTCAGAGATTTTAATCCTTTACTGTAATATGTATGTTTTGACATTTTTTTTTCTTATCATTTTCTTGTTCCAATTATATTATTTCTTACCTTTCCACATTAAGATATTTGTATTTATTTGACAACATTAATCTGAGTAATTTAGAGATAATGAAGAAACCTCATAAGCTTCATAAAAATTAAATCAAGCTGTGTGACCATAATTAAATACTGAATAATAACATTTTTTGTAACAGACGGTTGCAGCTTCTTGATGGAGAATATGAAGTAGCCATGCAAGAAATGGAAGAATGTCCCATCAGCAAGAAAAGAGCAACATGGGAAACAATACTTGATGGGAAGGTAAGAACCACTAGTGCCACCAGAACTCCTCTCAAAAGTTGATGAATCCTTTAGCTTCTGATGTTAGTGACTTGAAATTTTATGAATAGAGAAAGTGACTAGAAGGGAAAAGAATAGTTTAGTTCTGTAATACAGCAATGCTCCAAATGAAATATTTTGAAATAAACACTTCTTTAGAGGATTACGCTGCATCAGGCTTGTTGTTCAGATGACTGACCATTACTGGTGTGTTGGGATCACATTTGAAATGTCTTGCTGGCTGACAGTGAACAGTTAAAGGGGAAATAAAATTTACAAATTGTTACATGAGAATATAATTAGATGTGAAGTATGATATGTTTTCCCTTGGTCTGCTTAGGGAGTCCAAAGCAGTGGGCGTTTACTAACTCCTATTGGCCAGAGACTGGGTTAATTAATTAAAATACTGGCTCCTCCTCTTCCTGCTGCCTCCTACTTCCCCAGTTCATTAACTCAGTCTTGGCCGATAGAGACTTAGTATTATTGCTCCTGTATTAGCATTAGTATTTCCTTTATTTATTTATATTTATTTAGTTTTCTCTTCTATTTGTTTGACTTGAAGTTTTTTTTCTGAAATTTGGTTGCGTTCCAAGAAGCTCGGGTTCGGCGGCCGCGGCGGCGGCGCGGCGGCGGCGGCGGCGGCCCCGGCAGCTCCGCTTCACAGCTGACCGGCTTCAAGGACGAAATCTTTAAAATTGAAGTGAGTGGGGCGCTTGGTGGGAGCCGTTGTTGCCGGCTTCGCGCCTTTCAGCTGGGGGCAGCAGAATTTCAGGGCCGTTTTGTCGGTGCCTTCTGCATTGCTTTCCCTTACTTTCGTTTTCGCCTTTGCTTGGGAAGCCATTCCGGGCCTTTTTGTAGGCCTCGTGGCAGCTTTCCATTAGGCCTAAAGGAGACCTGGGGAGTGATTAAGCTCGGGATAGGGCCGTTTTGCCGGCTTCCTCTTTCTAACCGAGTGGAAATTTTTGCACTTCTTATGCCTTTTTGGAGTTTTTTTGCAAACTCCGGCAGTTTTGAATTTTATTCTGCATTGGAGTATCGGTTTCGTTCCTCTCACTAGAGGGCGCCATTTTGGATCTCAGGGCGGCGGCCATTTAAAAAAAAAAAAAAATAAAAAAAAATAAAAAAATAAAATAAAATTGAAATTAAAATTAAATTGATTCTATAGGAAGATTAGAATGGCAACCCGCAGCAGGTCAAATTCTCCTGGCAGAGAGAGTCCATTCCAGATTGAATAGGATGGTATCAAGTCACGGAACTCGTATACTGCTACTAGGTCAAAGTCTTCTAGGAGTCTCCAAGGTTTTTGACAAGGATGCCAGGCATCGGGACCGGGCCTTGGAGAAGCAGTTTTCAAAAGCCAACAACAGGTGCAGACTGCGACTGAGGTTAGTACACCCAGTAGCAAGGTTTCTCAACAGCTTCACATGACAGTGTCAGCTCAAGTGCACAGGTCAGTTGCACAGGATTGGTCTCCCACTCCCGCTGAGGATATGCGGACTGACAGTTCTAGTCAACCTGTTTCCTCTGATGTCAGAATCTGCTTCACTCAGATACCACTTCTCGTAGGGTATCTAGAGCATCTGCCTCATTCACGCCCACAGCAGTGGGGCTGCGGCCTGAACTGACAGGTTCCTCTGCGCTATAATCTGATATGCAGGAGCTCATCGCCAGATCCTTTTCGCAGGGCATTGATGCTGCCCTCTCACAACGCGGGATAGGAGCTCCCAGATCAGAACAAGGAAGTTTCCGTACTTCCTCAGCTGGTCACGTACCCGCCAGTTGCCAATTCCCCAGAGGTTACAGATTTCCTTCGCCTCAACGCAGTGGACCACATTCCATGGCAGAGGAGGAGTTTTCTTGGCTATAATTTCTCAGAGGAAGAAGAGGAACCTGCGGATAATCCTCCATCCTCCACACTTTTCAAAGTCGAGAATTTCAGAGATTGCTTCGGAAAGCGAAAGCAACAGCAAACATGCGTGCATCCAAGGTAACTGAAAAGGGAGCATCGGATCCCAACGATCCAGACCCCATTTTTACAGAACCTGTTTCTGACCAGGATGCTACTCCATCTCCCAAAATGTTCGTGAACATCGTTCAACGTCAATGGGCTCTGCCGGGCTCAGTTGCAGCCCCAAGCAGTATGGAATAAAAGGATGTATAAGGCGGGAATGCAACTGGAGGATCTACTTGTGTTGCCTTCAGGGGACAGTCCAGTGACGAGTCTTGCCTCGCCCAGTGTCTTACCTTCTTGTTTCTGCCGATAGGTTACGTGCAGAGGACAAGCGAGCGGAGATGGCTGCGCGTAAGACTCATCAAGCCGCTTCTTGGGCTATTCGAGCTGCTACTGCTGCGTCCTTCTTTACCAGGACATCGCTCCTTTGGTTGCGACAAATACAGCGAAACGCCGCTCCGGAGGACGCACGCCTGCATCAGGATCTTCTCAAACTCATTGCAGCTACTGAATTTTCCGCAGATGCGGCCCAAGCTTCCGCAAAGTTTGCATCTAGAGCGCTAGCTTCCAATGTTACCTCACGTCGCCCTTTATGGTTGTGAAATTGGCAGGCAGATATAAAGGCCAAATGGAAGTTGGCCAGCCGCACCTTCTCAGGGATCCTCCCTTTTTGGGGAAGCCCTTACGGAAGTTGTTACTAAAGACAAGGACAAGAGGAAGGTCCTCCTTCAGTCCTACAGGCGGGCTGAGCGGCGAGCAGGGAATGCGCCTTATCGCAGGCCTCCCTTCCAGAACCAGGACTACTCCTTCGTCCCTCCCAACAACGTCAATATCAACAATCTTGAGACAGGTTTGGAGACAGGCAATTCTTAGAGATCGCTCCCGCCAATTCCAATCCAGGCGACCCTTTTCGGGGCTCTTCTACCAAGTTTTACCGCAAGGGAAAATGACTCAATCGGGTCAAGTATCGGGGGGCGTCTCGCACAGTTTGTTTCATCAATGGCAAGACACTACCTCCGACGCTTGGGTCATTCAGACGTGTCCATAGATCTGACCCTAGAATTCGATTCCCATCCTCTTCACCGGTTTGTACAGTGTCCAGTAACCAGGAATCCAATCAAGAGAGGGCTGATGTGACAGGAGATCCAGCACCTCCTATCCATAAACGCTATAGAACCTGTTCCGACGGCCCACAGAGGGTCAGGTTTTTTTACTCCATCCTCTTTCTAGTAGACGAGAAGTCAGGAAGGGTCAGGGCTATTCTGGACCTAAAGAGCCTGAACAAGCATATACTGTACAAACGCTTCAAAGGCAGTCGTTACACACCATCTTGGGCAGTCTTCGGCAGTACGATTCCTTGGCATCACTCGATCTTAAGGAGGCTTACCTCCAAGTTCCAATCAGATCGTCGCATCGTCGATTTCTCCAATTCTGTTAGGTAGGACAGCACTTCCAGTACAGGGCTCTGCCTTTTCGAACCTTATTCAGCTCCTCGAGTGTTCACAAAGCGGCTGGACATCGTAGCTGCTCGTCTGCGCAGACAGTCCATCCGTATCCTGTGTTACATGGACGACATTTTAATCCAGTCAAGGGACTTTTCACAGGTTCACAAGGACCTGCGATTCACCATCCAGACCTTGCAGGATCACGGGTTCACAGTCAGTGACGGGAAGAGTCATTTCCTTCCGACCTCCGAATTGGTTCATCGTGGGTCACGGATCGATACTCACCTTTGCCAGGTGTTCCTGTCCAGGGAGCGGATTCTCAGCATTTGATCATCTCTCAAGAGAATTCTACCTTTGACTAAGGTGTCTTCGTTCCGATTATCGCAATTGCTGGGAAAGATGATTTCATGCATAAGTATCGTTCCATGGGCTCGTCCTCACTCCAGACCGTTTCAGTGGTTTCTTCTTTCAGGTCAGAAGGCAGGCAACAGTTGCACAGCCAGACTGATCAATTTTCCATCCACGACCAAGGATTCTCTGTGATGGTGGTTTTCCCGGACCCTGGAGAAAGGATGTTCATTCAGGGACAGGTGGCTCAGGGTCAAGGGACTCTGGCAGTTTTACGCCACGACATCAATTGGCTGGAACTCAAGACGGCTCGTTTGGCTCTCCGGCATTTTTTCTTCCTCTGATAAAGGGTCAGCATGTCCTCTTGCTCAACAGCAACGTGACCACCAAGGCTCATGTGAACGGGCAGGGAGGTACAGGATCCCGGGCCCTGATGAGAAAGGCCAGGAATTAGAGGATTGGGCGGAACGTCATCTTCAAGCCATCGTTGCAGATCACATATCGGGGACGGCCAAGGTCCAGACGGATTGGCCCAGTCGCAGCAACATCGGCGAGTCCGAATGGAGGATTCATCCCAGACTGTTTCAGCAGCTTGTGCACAGGTTTGAGCTTCCGCAGAGGGACCGGTTTACCATGCCCAACAACGACCAGTTGCCTCGATTCTTCACACGGTTCCCCTGCCAGACAGCGGAAGGGACCAACGCTCTACGTTGCTTTTGCCCGCAGAAGCTTCTCTATGCCTTCCCACCTACCGCTCATATCCTGAGTGATCAGGAGGGTTCTAGATTAGAAGCAGAGCTCATTCTAGTGGCGCTTTTCTGGCCCGACGGAGCTAGTTCGCGGACCTGATGGATCTGTCGGTAGATAGTCCGTGGCGGATTCCACCGGAACAAGTTGTGCTTCTACAGGGGGCGGTAGAACACCCCGAACCGCAATGGTTCAACTAGCCGTTTGGAAATTGAGCGGGAAATGCTAAGAGCGGAACACATTCCGGCGGAAGTTATTTCTACTATTTTGGCGTCAAGGCGACCCTCGATCACAAGGATATATAATGCGACCTGGAAGACCCTTGTTCGCTGGTGTCTGCAGGTAAAGGCAAAACCATCCACGGCCTCTATTCCGCAAGTCCTGGGGTTCATTCAGGATGGGTTTTCCAAGAGTCTTGCAGTCAACACTCTCCGTCGCCAGGCCGCAGCGCTGGCCACCATTATTCAGCCCAAAGGAGTCCATTCACTTACTCATCACAAGAGGATCAACAGCTTCTTGAAAGGGGCTTCCAATCTCCGTCCTCCCACAATTCATCGTTATCCTTTTTGGAGCCTTCCGTTGGTTCTACAGGCGTTAAGGTTTCCTCCCTTTGAGCCTCTGGACTCCGTGGAACTCAGATTCCTGACATTCAGGGTTGTGTCCCTGGTCGCGATTACATCAGCTCGTAGGGTCTCAGAGCCTGAGGTTTTTCTCTATCAGAAGTGACCTCTGTATTTTTCAATCGGACAGGGTGGTTCTCCGATTGGGCCCTACCCTTATCCCGAATGTCAACTCTATCTTCCATCGTTCTCAGGAACTTATACTACAAATTTCTGTCCCCGTTCAAGGGATGCCAGAGAAAGGAGGTGACATTTGCTAGACGTTCGCAGGGTTCTGCGCAAGTACGTTGACCGGTCTGCCTCATTCAGGATGTCAAAGGCGCTCTTTGTTTCCTTTTCTCCCTATGTCGTTAGGGCAGAAGGTGTCGCCTAACACCATTGGACGCTGGCTCAAGGCAGCCATATCACTTGCCTAGGAGCGCCAAGGTCGTTCAAAACCGGATCGGATCACGGCTCACTCCACCAGGAGTACAGCCACTTCAACTGTCTGGTTTACTCAAGCTTCAATTCAGGATATCTGCAGGGCAGCTACATGGTCTTCTCTTTCGCTCTTCATCAAGCACTACAATATTGATACATATGATTCGGCGGAGGCTGTTTTTGGTCGCAGAGTCTTACAACAAGTTTCTTCCTGCTGTTTTCTGTCCCGGACTCTTTTACCCTCCCTTTACACAGTTAGCTTTGGTATATCCCACTGCTTTGGACTCCCTAAGCAGACCAAGGGAAAATGTAC
>JANHFP010003475.1:286759-315645 GCA_032468135.1 Calamaria suluensis
ATTGTAATGTTGTTTTAAATTCTGTAAACCGCCCCGAGTCTGAGGAGATGGGGCGGTATATAAATCAAAAAAATAAAATAAAATAAATAAAATAAATTTCACCCCTGATCTGTAGGCCATAGTTTGCCAACCCCTATGCTACACTTTGAGCAACCAATATGGTCAGTGAGGAAAGATTGTGATTGTTTTGATCCAAAACATTTGAGAGGCACAGCATTGCCTAATGAAGAATTATAGTCTGAGGAATAGTCTAAATAGATGTATGAAAGACATTTTACTAGAAAACTCTGTGGCTTTTACATTTTTATTCCCTTGTGCTTTTAGAAGCAGAAACATATACATCCAGAGCACAAGTCCTACTATGCAATTAATACTGTTTATGTGTATGGGCAAGAGAAATACTTATTGGTAAGTTACCCTTATAATGACATTTAATTTTGACTTTTACCCTTTTATGAGGACTATTGACATTGTATTTAATGGTATACATGGCCCCCTTTCCCAGTTTTCCATTATTAATCTTTAAAAGCATGGTTAGTGATGCACAATTAACTATTGTGAACCTTCTTGCTACAATCTGAGATTATTACAAACAGTTGTCTCTCATAGTAAGGTGTCTTCTTTGTTTAATGAAGAGCTCAGCAGATTTTTAGTATTTACTGTAAAAATACATATCCTGTTCTTGACAAGATTTCCCTAGAGCAGTTCATAACAGTCTAAGCTTTTTTTAAAAAATCACTCAAATACAATATGTAAATATTTAAAATGTAAAGCAGGGTAGTAGATATTCATAAAAATAGGTCTGTATTGTAACAAAGAAGCTACATCATTTGAAATATTAGATTGGGGGCCTATTAAACACCTACCGCCTGAACTCATTTTTGTGCTTGCCAGATCATTTCTGCCTGCTGTAACTTGAGGTTGGAGCTGGCACATGCTTGCTCTTTTTGCTTGGGTTAATGATATGTCTTTGGAGACTATTAAATGAATGGTACATTGCTTGAGCAGTGTTTGTACTGGCAATAAAATGTTGAGAAGACTGTATCTGTGCAGTATTCTGCATTATAGTAGATACAGATATAATCTAATGAAAAAAATGCAGCATCAGTTTGGGCCTTTAGGTTTTTTAATATAGCACCTATTATGTCCAACAAAATAAATTGGAAAAAAACAGGCTGCAGTGAGTACAGAAAAGTAAATTTGTTACAGTGTTTGTAACTTTACAGTTTGACATTGCCTTTCTTTCTCTTTTCAGTTACATAATGTTTGTGAATCTGATTTCTTATGTGATACTGAAATCATGTGTGACGTAGTCTGCCTAGTATATGATGTCAGTAATCCCAAATCATTTGAATATTGTGCCAGAATATTCAAGGTTTGTATCCACATAGAAAATAATTGTATCATAGAATCATTGATTTCAGAGGGGCTGTAAAGGATATTGAATTCACCTTGGTCAGTATGAGAATTCACATTAAATTACATTAAGGCATCAATGACAGGTGGATTTATTTATTAGGTCAAAGGATCTTTGAAAGGCAACTGTCTTTCTGAGAAATTAATACTGATGGTGAAAGTTGTGTAGATCTTTTAAAAATATGGGAAAAAAAATTGGTATATCTGCAGAGAAAACCATCAGTTTACTTAACTCTATTTGGGCTTAAGGTAGTTGACATTATTAGGGCATGGCTATTTCTATTTCCTCAGAATTTTAATTTTAATATTTTATTTATTAATCAAACAAACATACCTGGCTGCCCATCTCACAAGAAGTTTTAGTCCATGTGGGATGGTACTTAAAACGAATGAAGTAAGTAAGTAGTTTATTACGTCAGAGACCAGGACAAAAAACACACACAAATGCAACTATTTACAAGTGTAGTAGGGTTGCCAGATGGTACACAAACTGTAGAAGGTGAATATGCATGTCCCAGGATAATGTTTCATAATCTGCACCGAAACCAGAGGTTTTGTCTTTTGAGTTTTCAGATTTGTGCTGGAGCCCATCCTGAGGGAACGTCTCTCTAGCAGAGTGTGTTAGCTGCATTAGCTGTTGCTTAATGGCTTTCAGTTAGAGAAAGAAACTTAATTCCAATTTTGCTGTGGATTAAGGAGGAGCTACTTTCTGCTATGCGTGTTCTATTAGGCTTCCATTTCTAACCTACTCTGCTGGAGAGAAGTTCCCAGAGGAGAGGTTCCATCATGAGTCCAAAAACGTGGAAGGCAAAACCTCTGTCCCCCAGTAACTGACCCAGATTGGATCCCGGTACTTAAAACATTCATCATTAGACCACGAGAGTGTTAAATTCCATAGCAGGCTGTCTAACCCCAAGCCAAATCTTTTTCACACTCTGGGTTACTTACTTCACAAAATGGCTGTGAAACTATAGTAGGAAAAAACCATGATAACCATATGGGGTATATGTGAACTGTATGAAACTGTATGAAAGAAGGATGGCATGTACATTTTAAAAAATCTGGATTGTGCCCTGCCCTCTGAAGGTATGGCAGACTGCTGAATTCCCTAATCACAGCTGTGCAGATTTTAAACCTGTGTATTTTAATTCAAGCACGTAGTTAACTTTTATTTCATTTTTATTTTAAATGCCTAGCAACACTTCATGGACAGCAGGATACCTTGCTTGGTGATAGCTGCCAAGTCAGACCTACATGAAGTTCGGCAGGAATACAGCACTTCTCCAGCTGACTTCTGCAAAAAACACAAAATGCCTCCACCCCAAGCCTTTACTTGTAACACCATGGATGCACCAAGTAAAGATATCTTTGTTAAACTGACAACAATGGCCATGTATCCGTATGTATCCAAAACACCCTTCTATTCATACTGCATGGATCATAACAATGTTGCATGCTGTGGTTGCCATAAGGATGGAACTCTGTGCCCCAGTGAAATTGTGTTTAGCAACAGAGGGAGATGTTAGTGATGGATATAAATAAATATAAATGAAGCAAAATGACCCCAAATTGGCAGAGAAGTATAAGTACCTGTTTAATTTTTTAAAAAAATTCTCATGCACAAGATTTGGCACATAATCTTTTGACAGAGAATCTTTGAAGACTGGGAAGAATTAGATTTAGTTTAAAGAACATGGGGTTCGATTCTCTCCATATATGCATGTATTGCATTGCTTGTTACCATTATTCATCCATTAATGCAGAATTGTGAGTCTGTCCCAAAAAGATTGGGTCGTCATAAGCTGAAACAAAATATAAATAAGTTTTGTCTAGTATTTTTTTTAAAAAAATGCATCAGCATTGTTTTATCTTCCTAAATGGGTAAGAAATTAATTTTCAGGTATATGTATAAATTAGGTTCATTTTATTCTCATCAGCTTATTTCTCAGCATGCTTTATTATTCGATCTGTGCCCATTTCCTTAGTAGGCCTGTTTTACATAAGACCCAGGATCCAAAGAATCATGAAATTAGTTCTATATGCCCACTAGGTCTTTGGTTTGAGGAGTAGCTCTCTCCTCAGATGTCAAAGTAGGGGAATGTCCAAAATGTTTCATCTCAGAGTGTCCTGACCTTAGAACAAGCCCATGATGGAGATAGACCACATCTGGACCACTTGTGGAAGAACTTGTTTTAAGGTTGGAACATAGCATGATGGAACATTTTGCAGATCCTAGTGGCAAAGTGCTTCCATACATAACTTTGTTTGCTGCCATTTTGGAAATGTGACATTATTTATGGTCTGCTATTCTAAGCAAAATAACAAAAACAAAATCTGAAAAATTGTCCATCAGCTGGTTAACATTTTGTATTAGGGATGATGAACGATAGCAGCATGATTCTAGGGGACAATTCTTACTTGAATTGTAAATGGATTAACTTCCCCTGGAGATAATTAATCAGCATTCTCTTTCATCTCAGGGAGTTATAGCAAGGATTGCTTCCACTTTGATTCCGCTTGCTTTTCTGAACTTCAGGCCTTAACAGACTACAAAGAAAAATAACCCCTCCAAAGTGCATATGAATTTAGCGTTCTCTTAAAATCGTTGAAAGGTACAAATACTCTAATTAAAAGACTTGCTGCCATGAACTTCAGAATAAGGTAGAATAGGTAAACTATGTGTTACTTGATTAGAGCTTTTTAGCAATCAACTTTATAGATACCTTCAGTGCACATTACGAAAAGCTGTATAAAATAAGGACATTTACCTCACAGTATGAGTTTAAAAGTATCTCATAATTTACTAAGAAGCAGGGGAGGGAAAGATCCTCCCCCCCAAGGCATTATTATCCTAAACCAAACTGACATGTATCAATGCTAAAATGGAAAGCTTTAATTTTTCTTTGAAATGTGTACCTCTCCTTTCTTTCTAGTCACCCAGAGAAGAACTGCTAGACGATAGTCTCTTGCTTGCTTGT
Source organism: Calamaria suluensis (assembly GCA_032468135.1). Lineage (NCBI taxonomy): Eukaryota > Metazoa > Chordata > Lepidosauria > Squamata > Calamariidae > Calamaria > Calamaria suluensis. The sequence goes on from JANHFP010003475.1 coordinate 291,154, forward strand.
TTGTCTCTCTCAAAAAAATACATGGCTGCTGGTAAAATTTTGAACAGTCGGTGTTTCGTGCATTGTAGAGAATTGTCAAGCTCGAGACGTATGATCTTAAAAGGTTGCTATTACTCACTGAGCATCTCACTCTGTTGCCAAGCAGGGCCCCTCTGCATTTGATAGGACAAACCTTTCCTGCAGGATTCGATTTAGATGTCCTTCAGATGGCTGATTCCGAATGGTGCCATAGCCGATATTAAGTGCATCCTAAGGCCCCACATGTTTTTCCCAAAATAAGACATCCCCTGATAATAAGTCCAATCGGGCTTTTGAGCACCTGGCAGTAAGACCAAGTGTTTATTTCAGGGTTCAAAAAAATATAAGACGGTCTTATTTTTGGGGAAACACGGTATATCTCTGGTATCTGTGGCTCTGCTGGAATATAGGCTTCCTAGTTGTTTCTGTAAAGGCAATGTCTATGCATGGCAACCTCTATTCCAGGCCTCAAAAAATAAAAATACATCCAAATGGCGAGAGTTTGCTGTTATAGCCAGGAATTGGAAATACGCTGCCTTTGAATATTGGCTTTCTATTTGTAGCGCTCTCATAAATAGCTATTGACCTAAATTCTCCTTTAAAAAAAACAACCAACCATCTTTCTGTACTCAATTAGACTGCAGGGAAACCTCCTGAAGGTGCAAGGATCAGTGCTGCTGGGTGGGAGGCTTTCAGTTGTTCAGTGAATGTAAAGTTGCTTCTTCTGTTCTTTGGAGAGGGGGAAAAAAAGACATATAAATTCAGAAAATTCCGCTCTTCTTAATTTCTGTTTGGCAACCTGGGATATTTAAATATTTGGAGAAATCTAAGCAGTAGCGTATTTGACTTTCTTCCCTCGATTCTCTTAAGCATGTGTGTGTCGGTTGGGATGCCAGAGGTAAGGGTAGCTGTAGCTTAACGACTTTCAGTTCAACAAGGAAACTTAATTCCAATTTTCCTGGGGATTAAGGAGGAGCTGTTTTCTGCTAGGCATATTCTGTTAGGCTTCGATTTCTAAGACCAATGTGGGTGGAGAGCGGATTGTTGTTTTTTCTTTATGGGGACACCAGCGTATCAGCACAGTCCCTTAAGATACAGTACGCTCCTCCTGGGAATCTGCCCAGCTTGACTCTACCCTTGCCTCGCTTCCTGACACACCCCCAAATGTTCCCAGTTCCTATTTCTCTTGGTTTTGGCTCAGATTTCTCATGGTTTCTGCCCAAGGTCTCAACTCCTGTCCTTCTATGTGTTTTCACAGCCATGCCCGGTTACGCTGTATGTGCACCTGCAACAGGTGTACATTTTGCATCGGTCAGAACCTCCTCAACTCAGATTTGCTGCAATCTGTAAAGAACAAACTCTTCACCGCAGTTCTTAACAGGTCTTTGATTTTATTTACTAGGTACCAGGTGTGCTTGGAAATTACATGAATGAAACCCATTGCTGAACTTTATGAACCGACAGACCTGCCACACCATATCCGTTAAGCAGCCAAATGCCCTACCAGTTATTGATTTATTTGCTACAGATGCTGTGTGACTTAACGGATAGCACAAAAAAAATTAAAAACACCAAACCTCAGTAATAGTAACTATTAACACATCAAGGGAAATATCCTAACACTTAATAATTGCCTACAGCAGGAAAGAACTGCTATATTATCCAGCCCTTTCCAAAATAACCAGGTCCACTTCTCTGACCACCAACAATGTTGGTGCTGTCTTGGGCTTGGTTGGAACATCTTCCAAAGCAGATGGGCACCCACAGAAAAGGTGGGTCACTGGCCCTCAAGGACTTCAAGGGGGCCTTCCTTACTAGAAGCTGCTGGGTGGACAGAGATGGCTGGGAGAAGACACTCCCTTTGTAAATCATATTTTTTCGCTTCTCTTCAAGGTAACAAATCTTGAAGCACATGAGTCTGACTACTTGGCATCAGTTAAGCAGTTGAGATGAGTTGGCTTGTGAAAGCAAGACTCTTTCTAGTCATTCAGAAGTGATTGCCAGGAGAGTCTTCATCAACTTATAGTTTTCTTACTGACTCTGAGAAAGGAGTCCAACCTCATTTCTCCATCCATAAAATCAACTTGTCAGTGAGTCAACACTTATCTCTGAAACCATGGGTTTGCCTCAAACTAGATAATAAAAAAGATTACTTGATTTTTTTCGTGGGAAGATACACACACACACACACACACACACACACACACAATGACACAAATATTCTGGATATTAGTTACATTTACTTTCAGCTTTCAGAATATATACATTTGGTCCTTATAAATGGATATGGTGTGATAAGATCTGTGGCATTTTAACAACTAAATCAACCGTTTTTAACAAAATGCTACTTATAATTTTTCATTTTAAGAATGCACAAATGATTCTCTTCTCAGGATATTCCACTGTATTGGAAAGATAAAGAAATAGCTAGTAAAAATGTTCCTTGTCGCCAACAGTACTACATCTCACTAATACCACATTGCAAGTTATTTAAATGTTTTCATATAAACAAAAATGGGTTTAACAGGCTCTTTATTAAATGCATGGTCGCATTTAAGGCAAATTGGCCCAGGAAATGAATGAGCGTTCAAATCAGATTCCCTTTCAGTGATACTGCAGTTCCTTCTATGCCAGCATTATTATTTTATGTCCTTTGATTATGCATTTTGAAATATAAAGGTGGAATACATGAATGCCTGCTCCACTATTTCAGTTTGTGGAGGAATATAAAAGCATTCAAGTAAGCTTCCACTGTGTGATTTCTCCATTCCACCAGTGGCTGGCAATTTGGGAATTATATTAAGGGATTCTATTTTTTGTTTGTTAAAGGGCAATGGCCAACCATTTAGTCTCCCCTATAAATTAGGCAGACTGATAAGGAGATCACATTTATCTCTATACTGTGCTTGACAGAAGGGTAGACATAGCATTATATTGTGATAGAAAGAAGCCCTCAGATCTTGGCCATCCTGCCGACAAAGCAGCTGCATGCACACAGCTGGGAACAGCTTCTAGCACAGCTATATGGCCCTAGAAAAAGATGCAGCAGCTTTAATTAGGTATGAAGAGACTGTTTGGTGCTTTCCCACTATTCTGAATCCCCCTCCTTTTTTAAGAGAATCTGCAGTCCTAATATATCATTGAAATAAGAAAAATGAAAAAAAAAACCATAATCATAGGTAAAATGGCTGAAAGTGCTAAAAATCCTTTTCTACCCATCTTCACTAGAATAGATTTATGGTAAAAAGAAGAGTGTTCGTTTTAAAAACAATCTGCCCTTGAAGATGATTATTTTGAATGGGACCTAAAATAATAATGTCTATCTTGCAGCATCTGAGTCAGACAAAAGTTCACCTTATTCAAACATTTATATCTCTTAGTAGCCAATCACCTACTTCTGGAATGCTTGAAAGCATCATAGAGTAACTATCTTCCATAGTTGGTCCCCTACAGCTGGTGTTTATAGACATGGTCCCCCTAATCTGAAGTTAGCCCTCAAGAACTCCATCCTCCTTTAATCTATTTGTTCTCTTTTAAAGCCATCCAAATTAGTGAGCGTTCATCACAATGGGCTGTGGGAAGGAATACTTCTTTATACCTCTCTTAAATATTCCAGTCAATTTTGCGGATGACCTTTGATCTTGGTGTCCTAAGAAGGAGAAAAACTACAGTCTACTGTCTTTATGCTATATATGATTTTATACACTTTGATCACATACTTTTCAGCCTTGGTTATCATTTTTATAAGCTAAAAGGACTCCAGATATTTTACTCTTTTCTCATAAGGAAGGTGTAGTAGCTTGCTGATCATTTTGGTTTCCTTCTTTTGCATCCCCTCACCTTATTTCCGCTTTCAAATATGGCAAGCAGGAGCATTCAGAGTTTACCAGATGTTAACATGCAATAGATTTATTTTAGAAGTCAGTCTTGATTATTTTATTTTCATTCCCTTTCTTAATTACCCCTCACATGGACTTTGCATTTTTCACAGCTGAAACATATTAAGTCAGCAACTTCATTGAAATATCCTTTATAACCTTCAGATCTTCTTCCCAATATATTAAAGCCCATCAGTGTTGTGCTGCCATACACATTGCTTTTCACTTACTTAAAGTTGCCCTGTGTTTGCCATTTAAATAACCATTCAGTCACTTCAAACAGATTCTTTTTCTGATCCAACATTGAGAAGCTGCAATACTACCTGTCCAAATGGTTTAAGTGATATTTTTTATGTTAAATACACTCCCACAAAGTCTTCTGAGATAAATCAGGCAGTTTAGCCCTAGGCTCTTTGTGTTTCAGTTGAATTTAGGCCAACAATATTTGGGGGAAGAGAGATCACTTTCATCTCCTCAGATCAGATTAAGTGAAATATCCAAGTATCCATTCCAATTGTCTCTAAACCAAATAGAATAGATACAAAGGGCTGGTTTAATAGTGTAAGGCACTCAACCAACCAAATAAAAGACGTCACTGGGAGATCTTACTCTTGACCAGCCTTCCAGATGTCTTTTTTTGGCAGAGCATTGCCTTCAAAAAATATGAAATCCAGTAAACTGGTACACACTGAAGAAATAGTAGATCTGTCTATATTGTTTGAAGTTTTTAAAGATTAATTCACAACAGACCTGAGGCTTAGACTTGAGGGCTAACTGGAAAAAAAAAACCCTGATTCTTAGCTCTGGGTTCCCTTGTAGTGGTAGAAATGAACTTTATCTCAAATGTCTTGCAGAAGTCTGCAGCTATAAGTGAAATAATATCATGGTTAGCCATCAGCCTATTCTGTTGAGTCACAAAAGCATTTCCTTCCTCTCCTATCTCTAAAATATTTGCTGCCGGTTCTTTTAAAAGCAAACAAAAGTTCATGCTAACTTATGAAAGTCTGATTTAGAAGGAAGACATTTAGCTTCACCTATGGTGGCACTTGATCATATGATCTGTAATATTCCATCAAAGGGAGGATGGGATCTATTCCATTTTTCTCCCCATCCATTGGCATTATCCTGTAATATGATTGATTCCCCCTCTCTCTTTCTTTCTTTCTCCTGAACCCTGAGTTTTCAGATTTTTTAAAAAAATAAATTTGAGATTATTTTGATTTTAAAAATATTTCATTATTTAGTTTGAAGATGGTTGTTATCAGAGAGCTTTGTAAGTTCTCTTGTATGGTGACCAAGAAAGAAATTATTTCTTGCCTTCCGTGAGACATTTACCTAACCAAGCTTAGAGGAATGCTTTTTCCCAGGTTAACTACCAGCACCCAGTCTCAGTAGGGCATATTGAATCTTAATCCATTAGAACAACTTTACACTGCTTGGAAAATTTAGCCCCGTCATTGTGAGAAAATTAAAAGTAAAAAATAGAACTTTTAACAAGGGCTTTAGCTCCACAGGTCTTCCAGTTGAGGCAGGGAGATCTCTCGTAATAAAGTTAGGATTGCATTTATTGTGAAAGTGACTCCTTTGAGAGACACAAATTGTTGATTTGAACTGCCCAGGATTTCTTCCTCTACAGGCTTCAAAAGAAGTGGGGCTGTATGTAAAGCAATATATACCGCATATAGTTTAGGAAAAGAAAACATTTGACCATGCTGGATTATTTTGATTTAATTTGTTTTTTCCTCTAGGTCTTCGTTTTCATTTCTCTGGCTGGCACTTACACTCCTCTTGCTGCATTCCTGTGCATCTTTTTAAAAATATTACATTTCTAAGTATATTTTCTAATTCATTGTGTGCTTTCAAACCATTGGCTTGGCATTTGCTTTTTTTTCCTATCTGCATGTGCCATGAATGGTAAAGACGGATTTACTATTTCTGCCTCTGCTTCATCATCTTAAAAAGCAAAAAGAAAGAAAGAAACCTCCTACCTCTCATAGAGTTTTAATGAGAATATCCCAAAGGTGCTTTTTCAAAAGGTAACTGGACTTTCTTAGTCTTTCCTTGAAGATGTTTCGCTTCTCATCCAAAAAACTTCTTCAGTTCTTGGATGAGAAGCAAAATGTCTTCCAGGAAAAACCAAGGAAGCCCAGTTGCCTTTTGAAAAACCACCTTTGGGACAACCATGACCTGGATGACTGAGAATCTCCATTAGACATTTAATGTGTCTACTTTAATGTTGAAGTCCCCAAATATTTGAGCCAGCTGGAGTCAAAAGTTTGAGAACATGTTATGGGCATGCTCACAAAGTCATTATTTGTTATCTTGGCTTGCTCAAGGGGTCATATATAATCTTGTCCTATTTTTTCACATTGAAATAGAGCAGTACCCCAAAGTAGAAAGGTGAATTTTCATGAGTGAGGGTAGTTTTAAAGTTGGGTCTTGCTAATGGCAGCCCAATACTATTGCACCAACATTAAGTCTCCTAGCTGCCCTAGAGGGCATAATGAGGTCCACAGAACCCATTAATCTTTTCTAAGTAGGCTGACCATCTTCAAAAGAAAGTAAATAAACGGTGGGTGCAGACATCTATAATTTTTAACTTTTATGAATTATTTTGGTGCCTATATGAAACCCAGTTTTTCTCTCTTGGAAATAAAAATGGTGGCCCAATTTGGAGGTTTTTTTGGAACATGCTTGTTTCCATTTAATTTTAAAAATTTAAAATAATATTTAAAACCTAGGATACAGTCATGGGAAAAGAGCCTGAGAGGTCTTTGGGTAAACATCATCTTGCAAGGCTAGAAACTCAGACCGTAGTGAGTTATGTTGTTGGATCAGTTCGAAAAAGGGAAACTCCATTGGACAGTATTCTGAGCATCTGAAATTGTCTTATTCAAAATGCATTTTTTGTAAACAAAATACAAATTTTGGTGAGAGGATTTAATTTGAGTTCATGGAAATGAATCCGATAAATAATTGAAAGAGGCTTACTATAAATAATTGAGAGGGAGAAAAAGCTAATTACATAATATTGGGATTACACACCCAGATACAGAGAGAGAGAGAGAGAGAGACTATCCTGGAAAAGAGCTTTATCCATACTGGTTTTTTCCCATACAAATTATCCTTTGTAGTTTTGTAGAGAATTCCTCCAGCATCAGGGGCATTCCAGTCCTTTGGCTTCTTGATCCACAAGTGCCTTGTCATTATTGTGTGTGTTATATCTTTCCCACCATGTCCCTAATGTTTATTTCATGTCCCCTTAATCATGAGATTAGCCTTTACGTGCTATTTACTCTGCTGGGCTCCAGATTAGGTGTACCTTCCTGTTTGTAAGGGAAGCCAGAGGCAAATGAGTGGGAGGCAATAAGACTATTCTACCTGTATTTGCAAATAGCATATGTAAGCCAACATGTACCCAGTTGTCATAGGGAGTGGGTTTTGGCCAAAAAGGATCTACCAGTATGTGTAAATTCCTGTTAATTCAACAGGTAAAGGTTGCAAATGCAGGGACATTTAAAAAAAAAGCATTGTCTAAAAACAGTTTCAGAACTGATTATTCAGTAACTAAACCACATTGCTTTATGGTTGGTACTATCAGATAAGATGCCAACATATTTTCATTGTAAGCAAATGAAAGATAAAATCTAGGACTATCATTCCACTGCATCTTGTTATACTGGGAGGAGGGTGACACTGATTTTGACATTTGATGGCAGATCTCTTAATATTTAGAATTCTCCAGTGCGGGATTAAGGAGTCTAGTTTCAACTTTTGCAAATTTCAAATTTGTGACAATGAAATAAGAATTCAACAATATACCAAACAAATAGTTGTCTTGCTTCTATGTGGTCTTTTTTTTTCTATGAGCAAATTTAATAGTTCTCTGTTCATTTTTTGAACCAATATAGAATTGGTTTATATCTTGGCACTTTCTGCTTTGAATTCCAGTGTCTATAATTTTGAAATAATAGATGGCTAAAAATTAATGTGATGAAAAGAGAGGCAGCAAATACAGTTTTTGCTTATGGGGCCAGATCAAACAAGGTTTTCTTCTTGATTATGTGTGTGTGTTCTATGTTTTAACACACACACATACTATCGTTCTCTCTAAATGAATTGCATTCCCAACAATCTCTTCACACATTAACTTTGAAAAATGTTTCTGAAATAAAGAACTTTATTTATGAAGGGGTATTTATTGGCCCATAGTGAATTTTAACTTATTTTCTGTACTTCATATATAAATGTGTGAAGATGTGTATCCAAAGTGTGAAGAGATCAACAGAATTAGGACATCATGCTGAGCTTTGGCTGTGGCAAATATGAAAGGTCTGGTCTTCTGGGGTTCCCTTCCTTCTGGATGTTAGAGAAGAAGAGCTTAGAAATACCAGTTTCTGATATGATTGATCATCCAGGCTGAGTTTAATTGCAAGCAAAAAATATTAAGTTGTGGCTTGCTTTTTTTTTTTTTGTGAGCTTGTTCAAAATGGGTCATTTTTATTTTAACCACAGTTTTGGGGTTCTGACAGTTTGGTAAATTACAGTTAAATTATGAGTGGAGGGCAACCATTTAACCTCCTTCAGGAAGAGAAAAAAAAGAGAATAGGATCTGGAAGTGGGGCAGCTTTTTGTTGTCTCTAAATAACAAGTATGCAATTATCTTTTTGAGCTTGAAACAATTACTTCCCATCTAATAGCAACCCTGAACTTAATTAATTGATAGGGCACGCATAGGCATTTTTGTTACTTTAGTCTGTGTACTTGACTATAAAAAGTAGTTAGGATTTTCCTTCCAGCATGGGATATAATATTGGAGAGAAATACCTCTGCTTCTTTAGTAATGTGAGGTGAGAACGTTGTTAACCCCTAGCCAGATCCCAGATTGTTTTTGTGAGGAAATGGATCCAGGAATGGTCAAACGCTTCAATCAGAATACCCCTTTCCCATAGGCTTTTGCATTAATCAGCTGTTGTGCAGGAATTTGCTACTAATATAACATTATACTTGCCACTATCCAGCCTTTGTGATAGACCTGTTCTTCAGAATTGCATGTCTACCAAAATGTAATTCAAAAACAAAGCAAAATAGTAGAAGAAGAATCCTGGAAAGAAAGGGGCTTCTCTCAGGTGGGGTAGAAAAGGGAGAAACTTTGAGGAGAGATTTATATTTCATTGGGATTTGTCACTAATTTCCATGCTACTTTATTAACCTGAACTTTACAGCCAAGACTCTCTGATTAAAAACGGATATTGAAACTGATTGTAAGCCATGTTGATGTGTAACTTCCTGTTCTGAGCCGTGCTGTGAACTGCCATCTGTGTGCATGTGTGTAAAAAGGTTGAGAGCCCACATAGATGAGTTGGGTGCCTTGCTGTTGTCAGATGAGGAGAGCAGTATTGTTCACCAAGTACATGCCGTCAGCTCAATAGAGGATTCCATCTTCATGGAGTCATCCCTTGATCCACAGTTATTGGAAGACAGGTAACTCTTTGTAGTGAAGAAACCCAGTAAATGTCTTGCTGTGAGAGATTGGAAAAAACTAACCTAACAGCATCTATTGCCTGATTATCTGTTTCAGAGCACATCTCATAAGAACCAAACTCTGAAATTATCTGTAGATAGTTTTGTACCTGCTGGCTTCACTGATTGCTAGCAATAAACAAGCAAGGCTATTTAATATGCTAAATGTGTTGTTGCCTGGATGTCTGAAAAGGAGCACCCATTTTGATCTGATAAACTGGACTATGCCATTTGTTCCAGATTTTCTCCAATTATGGTTTTGCACCAGTCTTGCTTGCAGCTGGACCTCAAAAGCCTTCATGCTGTCCCCTGAATACCCAGTTCAGATGATAGGAGAAGAAGTAGAGGCAAATGATCTGAAAGTGTGTTATTTTTTAGAAGATAATAGTTGGGGTTTTTCCTGTTAAAATAAAAGTTCCTCTCATAATAATCAGGTTATATTTCTTTCAGGGATAATTCTCAGTTCTGGTTCTTCCTATATGTGCTGCCATTTTGTGAATGGTTGATTCAGTAATTTTCAGCCCTCTTAAGTGGATGATAGATATTTTCACGATCTTTGGTAATAATATATTACAGTAGTTCTTTAAATTATACTTTGGAATCTGTTCTTTTGAAGGTAATGGTTTATACTTTTCTAGGTTTCCCATTATTTCTGATTTAGTTTTAAAAGTGCCCAGGGCAGGGAATTTTTTCTTGTGTTCTATTCTGTAATGCAGTCCTATATCAATTCTGTAATACTCAATTGAGAATCACTGTGCCTTGAACTAAGGTCATTGCAAAAACTCCTTGCTGGTAGTTTTTTTTCTGTTGCATTATGGTCGGCTGTGTTTTTCATGAAAGCTAACTGAGCATGCTCACAAACTGGCATGTTGGCAGGCTTGGATCATTGGTTTTTGGTTAATTTTCCTTGTTTTAATTTAAGTTTATCGTTTTCTTTCATCCTCCATATTGTTCTGTTGCATTTTGGATTCACCTGTTTAATATCTGTGTTTCATTAACTATTTGGTGTGCCTAACAGTTTTATTGTGCGGTGGTGTTCAAGATTATTTTCTGTGATTAGGCCTTCTGCCTTTGGATAGAAGCACTACAGGAAAGAAGCTAGTACATAAAGTCACTTGCGTAGTTAATCTGAAGGGACCTCTTTGCTGAAAATGCTGATTAGTAAGCAGCACAGTATATATTAGGTTTTTCTTTTTAAGCCATCTATATTTAGATGATTCTAGAACAACGTCCCCCAACCTTTTGGACACCAGAGACCAGTTCTGTGAAGAAACGTTTTTTCACGAACCAGAGAGGGTGTGGTTTTTGCATGCTGCCTGCATCCCATGGATGGGGCTTCACTTGTTTGCTTGGCCCAGTTGCTGGAATGCCATCGACCAGTGCTGGTCCACAGACCAGGGGTTGGGGACCCCTGTTCTAGAGCAGGCATTCCTTGATTAGATTGTTAGTCTTTTTACAACTGTAAGTTAACAAGCTCTGCACTGCCCAATGCCCACCCAAGTCTTCAGAACAGCGTAAAAACAGTTGGCTTAATATTGCGGGATAAACCTAAATGTGATCTATTTACTTCAGGTTGCTATGAAATGTTAATGGAATTATAGATTGGTCAAATTGACCTGTTAGCTGAGTTGAGATATAACCCTTCTTTTCTGAATAGACAGAGCAAAACATTCACTTCCCTACATTACATCAAAAACATTTAGTTCACAAATGCCTTAAAAAGTATACATAGTAGATCTCCGAAAGCGAGCTTACACATTTTGATGCTTGTATATATCCCAATATTTGTTAATTATTTTTAAATGAAATATTCTTTGTATTTCAGGCACGTGACACAGGCAGACCTCAAGAGCTCTACCTTTTGGCTTCGAGCAAGTTTTGGTGCTACAGTCTTTGCTGTTTTGGGCTTCGCCATGTACAGAGCATTATTAAAACAGCGGTGATCTGGAGGAAAGCATGGGTTTTTTTGGGGGAGGGCTTATTCAAAGTGAGGGGGGAATCTTTTATGTACATTCTAAAATCTGCTAGAAATATTTATATATGCAAAGTACTTTATTATTTGTAATTCATGGATAAGATTATTTTAAATAATAGTTCTAAACTTGCAGTATTGCATAGGGTGTGGAAAAGAGGATTTGCGTTACAGTGGCTACTCTTGGCTACACTTGTAAAAGCCAAAAGGGAATTATTGTAAAATAATTTGTATATATATACATATATATATATATATATATATTCCGGCAGGGAGGCCTAATGTCCCCAGAGGTTATTAGAAATTCCATTCATAAATGTTTCAAATAGAGTGAAATAATTGCAAATAGGATTTGTTTTCAGCAGTATACGTTCATAATCAGCGTTCATGTGTTTATTTATTTCACTGGTATTGAAAGTTCTTGCTGGATATACCAGGTTTGAGGACCGAGGTTTTTTTTGTTTTAATCCCTTTAATAACAACTTTTCCTGTAGCCACTGCTCATATGTTACAGGAGTATTCTTCTGTGGCAGATTTGATTGGGCTTTAGCTGATTATTCTTTATGCAGCTACTTGTGCCTCAGTTCAAGAAAAGAGAGAGAAAGACGGTATTCCCTTGGTTAAATGAAAATGAAGTATCATCAATGAAACCCATCATCATCTGATACCATGTGCCATTCTGCGTATCTCTCATCTTCCACTTGACGTTTTATAGCCTTTTCCAGTCCCATGGGCAATGTATTATAATTGTTTATAATTCACCAGAAGTCTGTGTTTCATTCCCTTAGTTTGGAAGGTCGTTACCTGACAAGCTCTGTGCAGGGGTGGAACTGAAATAGAAATGCCCCGAGCTTTACCCTTCTTGGTCATAAATGAATTGCATGGTTTGTACTGCATCTTGTATTGAGCTGGAATGATCTGTAGATGGCATTTTTAAATCTATCAAGAAGGTTTACTAAATGGAAGTTCCTCCTGTCCAACCTATTTTCTCCATCAATGGCCTTTTCTGGTATTTCAATAAATAACTGTACCGTGCTATGTTTCAAATGCTTGTTCTTGTAGTATTGATCTGTATTTGTCCTTGATTCCCACCCTAGAACTGTTTTGACTTAGATTTCTGTTCAGTTATTAATGTCAGTAGGAGAGCCATAGCTAGCCACTTTCCATACTTCGATGTCAGCTTAAAAGGGGAAGTATTTTTTTAAAAAAAATCCCGAAGAGGAGGAGGAGAGGTACTTTGACAAGGTAGGTTAGACAGCAAAGCCTCCTTACTTACTTTAAATTCCTACTGAATTCAGTACACAAACTAAAGATGAAGTTTTGGTCACACTGTATCAATTGGAAAATAAGAGTTATAAGAGCAGAGTGAGCAATTAGCACTATATGACATTCAGAACCTAAGAAGAACCCTTCTGAATCAGGTCATCAGCATTCTGGGCCCTATGGTGGCCTTCCGGGACATGGATACAAAGAAGGGCCTGCCGAAATGAAGAAGAGAGAAGAAAACTCTACTGGCTATGTCCCGTAGGCAAGAATACAAAGATGCAGGGGGAAAAGGGGCATAAAACAGGGTTAAATCCATAAAGTTCTGTTCTTACTCTGTGTGTCTCTGTGTTAACAAGTGCTTTCTTCCAACATTTAGCCAACTATTGACTACTTCACAGATGATAAGTATCATCATTGTCTTTGGGTAGCAGAGACTGATCCACATTTTGCCACCTGTGTTTTTTAATGTGAGATACTGAAGACGATGTTGAGTATTGGGTGGCATTTATTTATTGGTGAACTGAACATGTCAGGCTGAAATAAAATTTGGGGCGAGGGTCATTTAATTCCCTAGTAAACATTATGTTCTTTTGAGGATTTTACTATTTTTTTTTCACAGAATGCTTCTTTGTTTCCCTCAGTTGCTATGTTATAAAGGGCAAGATCCAGTATTGTGCAACAAGGCTTCTACTCGCATAATTTAATGTTGTCTTTCTCTTTTCCTTCCTCCATTTCACTTGGCTCCATAGCTTCTCCCACCCTTCAATATTTAAGGTTCAGAAAATCAGAAGCTGTTTCGTTAATGGAAAACAGGCATCAAAACCATCTCTCTTGGTCCCCTTTCTTACTTTACCTAGAGGCTACCTGCCTCCTGCATTACATCACTGTTTCCATGGAAATATTCTGTAATATGTTTGTCCATGAAACAGACAAGAGAAGAATATTGGACATGGCCCCAAATAATAAGACAATTGAAAAGTGGAGGCTTGCTAAATATCTTTTTTGGAAACCTGGGAGAAGGACAGTGGTCTTTCGAGAGATGTGAACCCTTTTCCAGTTGCATTTTCTATTTCTTTTTAAAAATCAGCTATCATCCTACCTCTCTGCTTAATACATTTCTACTACCCCATATGCTACCTGATTTCACTCTCAGCAAGAAATAAGAAAGGATGTAGATATTGCCATGGTAATATATAAAAATAGCTTTTTCCAAACGACGGATTGCTAAATCTGGCACTGGCAGATGGGCATGTAGTAGCTGATCAGTACTTAGGAAGGGAAGTATGAAGACATTGGTTGAAATGTTCTGCTTTGTCCTATGAGATAACATATGATATTCGAAGGTCTGATTTGCTGGAGCTCTGCAGAATCTTCCTTGATTGATTTGACATACAAAATCTGGAAAATTAGAGGAGCCAAATGGAAAATGGATGGACCAGAATTTGAACTACACAAAAAGACAGATCTTAAGTATCTCATGCCTTGTCCCATCAACTTTTTGTATCTCCAGTCCCACCAATTTCTCTCAAAGGGTTTGACTGCCACCATGAGGGACAAACTCGTTTTTCCTAAAGAACCACATTTAATGTTTACAGATATCCTGTTGTTATATGTACCATTTACTGTAACCTTAAGGGACTTAAAATTTTAATATCTTGTCTTCTGTCCCAACTACATTGCTATATCCCATTGGGAAATTGTCCGTAGCTCTAAATACAAGTTGTTTGTTCACACATTCCACACTAAAGGTTATCTGGATAAAGTTGAGAAAAGTGCCCCATGATTCATGTCCTGTTACTGTACTTGCTGAGAAAGTAGACAGGGATATGTCTTCTCCAGGTAGGGATGCCCAAATCCTATTGGCTACTGTATTGCTGTAGGCTGTATTAGTGTTTTGAACCCTTTATTTTTGCTTCAGTTTGTCAACTTGGGTTAGATTGTTGTGCTGTTGCCTTCATGAAGCTTCTCTTAAAAGCAATTGAGTAACTTTAGTTGTGATGGTGAGAAAAAGTGACCTAACTTGTACTGGTTACACACCTTATGGGCCAAAGAGATGTGCTTTTGATGTATTCGGTGGACCTCAACTGTTCTGAAACATAATCTCTTTCTGTATAAGCATGGCCTTTAATCATTATCAAGAATCGTCTGAATTTTGTCTGCCAGATTCAGAGAGCTGCCATGCTCTCTTTCATTGAGGGAGCAACTATTTCTTACATTTGTGGACAGGAATTCTGAGACATTCTCTTTAGGATTGATGTTACACAGCCAGGATTAGAAACAGCTATGTCATAGCTTTATGTCTATATAAATAACTGTATTCTGTGGAGTTGCTGCATAATTGACACATCTTATCCATCATCTCTTCCCCCAGAATATCAAGAGTCTGGCTCTTTGCCCAGACACTGCATAGAGTGATAGCCTCTGGATACTTGTTGAGACATCCTAGAAGGACAACTGAAGCACTGTTTTGTTGTTTTTGTTTTATGGATTTTTATGGTTTTCTAGTTTCAGATTTGTTGTGAGCCACACAGAGTTGTTCTGTTTTAAAAATAAAGAAATGGGTAATCAATTGAGTGTCTCCAAATACTTTGGACTAGGACTCTTATATACACTTCTGGCTGTGCTAGCTGGGAATATTGGGAACAGAAATCCCAGCTAACCAGCAAACACCAGCTCTCTCTTCCCCCAACTCTGTGATTAGTTAAATATCTATGGTTACTGTGAGAGGAACAGATGGAGAAAATGTTTTTATGTGTTCTGTCACATATAACCAATCCTTTGGCAGGCAGGAGGGGAGGATACACATCCCCTGGCTTCTAGTCAGAGTTGAGAGTATATTCAAGGCCATCGCTGACTAGAAGAACAACACTTCTTTGATCGCCACTGACAGGCGCCCACGACAGCCAGCGTGAAAGAGGGTTGCCAGCAGTTTTAAGAAAAGAAATGTAGTAGCAACCCGCTGCCGGCTGAGGGCAGCCTGGTTTCAAAAGCCTCGTTGATGCTTTCAGTTTCTGCCTACTTGCTTCTCCTTTGACGATGCTAATTTAAGAGCCACTCTTGTATCAAGGGCATAAAGGTGGATGTGGTAGAAGATGGTGATTTGCTTGTTTCTGAACAGTCTTTAATTGCACAAAGCAGCATTGAACCTCTAATTTGTTCCCCCATCCCGGTCCCCAGTTCATCTCCTTGGAACACACAGGCCTGATTGCATCACAGCTTTAACTTAAATGTCACTCATGAGCCATTCCTGCCTTCTTCTGTCCTGCTTCTTTCTGTTAGGTCTATTCAGAGCACACAGAGAATGGATGCACTGCTGATCATTATTTTTTTAGATGTTTTTTGCAAGAGTGTCAAGTTACCTGTATGCACAATTCAGTGCAAGTACATGACTGACTATTTACATATTTATGTGTATCTATTTATATTTGAATATATCAAATCCTGTAAAGGTTGAAATCTGCATTACGGTGTGTCCTAAAATGGGACTCTACCAATTCTACTTTTTTTTTCCTTCCCTTAATTGTGACTTGCTGGCATTTTCTCAGCTCTTAACAAATGTTCAGTTCGAATGGGATACAAAAACCTGCAACAGGCACTAAAGTCCTAATGTGCAGATCGACAGCTTATTCTGCTACATTTAAATTGCTGCAGAAAGGAGGGAGGGTCTTTGACTAAAGCAATCCGTTGTGACATCCTCATTCACATCCTACCAATCCGTGGGCAGAACAGCATTAAAGTATTAATCTCATGCTGCATTAGATTGTTGGTTGCTGTTTCTTTTTTTCTTTTTAGTTATGCTGCATCAGTTTTTCCCCCCTCTACTTTTGCAGCTGTTTTTGCAATTAATGAGGTTATGGAGGAGGAGAGGGGGTTGATAATGGGAAATAGGTTTTGAAATTTAATAGAAACAGTGAGTGAGCAAAGGAAGACAGTTCTTAATAACAAGTTGCCCTTCACAAGGAGAAAAGGCGACTGACAAACTAATCATTTCAAGGGTTGATTAGGAGCAAAAGGAAAGAAAGTCAATCAAGATCTGCATCTCATGCAGTATTTATTTATTTATTTTGTCAACAAGTACAAGGAAACAACAGTATAAACATAGGCACAAAAACTGGCACAATTAAAGATATAAATAGGCACAACATAGCCATAAACACATGGAATGATTACAAATAGATGGGAACAGTAGGACAGGGACGGTAGGCACGCAGGTGCACTTATGCACCCATCCCCCTTAAGGATCTCTTAAAAAGTGTGAAAGGTCCACGGATAGACAGTTTAAGAGAAAAGGTATGGGGTTTCGCGAGACTAAACAGGATCAGGTAGAGTGTTCCAGACATTTATAACTCTATTGCAGAAGTGGTACTTCCTACAATATAGATTAGAGCTATTTACATTGAATTTGAATCTATTGATAGCCCTTGTGATGTTGTGGTTGAAATTAAAATACTCATTTACAAGTAGGTCGTTTTGGTAAATCTTATGAACTAAGCATAGATCAGAACATAGACAGCGTAATTCGAGGCTGTCCAGACCTAACATTTCAAGTCTGTTGGTATAGGGAATTTTATTTCAAGCAGAGGATTTGAGTGCTGTTCTACTAAAATATCTCTGGACCCTCTCTATTGTAGTGATGTCTGAAATACAGTGTGGGTTCCAGACAGGTGAACAGTATTCCAGTATAGGTCTGGAAATATGTTATATGCCCGAGTCTGAAGTATAGCATTACCAGAGAGTTGTACATTTATATAGGACACAATATGTCTTATTTGTCCTATTTAGTGGACAACCAAATGTTTACCAATAAGGAAACTCTTAAGCATGGACAGGAAAACAATAGCTTTCTTCTGTGGTCACTCTTTCAAAGCTGGCATTTAAGTCATACTATCTGTGAGTCTCAAGGTGGTAAGAGTCCTCAAGACCAATTGCCACTAATAACTTGAGCTTCCATTAATTAGTCCATTAATTTGTCCTCTTTAAGACCCTTCAAATTACTGGCCGTCATCACATTTAATAATAGAGTATTCCACAGTTTAACCATGTGGCAATACTTACAATTTCTTCATAAGAACCAGGGGGAATCATATTTATATGTTTAGTCTCTATAACTAGCTGTCCCAGTCGAATCTGATTATGGCTATACAAACAGTCAAGACATCTAAAGGCCCCATTTTTAGTCGCAAAAGGGATTGTAGAAATCGTGTTCTTAATCCTAACCCTTCAAAAGTTACAAATATTTTTGTTGAAATTCCAGTGCATATAATGTACACATTCATAGCACCTCATCTCCATAAACCACCTACAGTATGCTTAACCTGAATTGATGTCCTTGTAAACTGTTGTAATCATTGGCAAAATGATAGGCTAGCACCTGTAATACAGTATATGGGACATTCGGTTATGTAAAGACTCCGGTTCTGCAATTTCAAAATGATCCCATCTCCAGAAATCCATTTTCTCTGTACCTGAAATCTTATAACCCAAAGAGCAGCTTTTATATCCTGCTAATAAACTTCGGAAACCACAATTTATAGCATCAGTTATGATAGACTCTTTGATACTAGAAGTAGCAACTATATAATAAAATATTCCTAATTGGGTAGTTAATAAATATTGTCCTCTTCATAAAATACCAAACCTGTATCATGCATTCCTTTCCTTTCTTTGGGGAAATATATATATTGTCAGGGAAAGAAAAGGAAAAGACAGATCAAGAGTTTAAATGATTTTATGAAATCATTTCATAGATATTATGAAATTGGAGAGTAAAGAGTAGAAGAAATATCAATTTTGGTGTTTTTACTATTGTTTTTAAAGGATGGGCATAAGGAGATAATGTTAAATGATTAATAATCCTATATCTGGAAGATATGTCTTCAGATTTATATATAATCATATCATTACCCATGGACAAGAGTATAATGCAAAATGCTTTCTCAAAATATTGTCCCAGTCTTCTTAGTAGCACCATATTGAAATGTAATAACAGAGCTTTGTTATGAAGGAAGAAAAAAGCCAACACATTAAAATAAAAGATATACACTGATATTCAAGATATACAATATACACTGATCAGTGGTGAAATTCAGCTGGTTCTATCCAGATAGCGTGATCCGGTAGTGCCCAGATGCCTTCACGTCCTGTGTTTGACCCTCTGTGCATGCAATCATATTTGCAAACTGGTAGCAAAGGTAAGTGAATACCACCCTTGACACCGATGCCATGCAAGATGACACTTGTCATCACTTAATTAAGTCCACAAAACTGCAATTCCGCCAATGAACTCTAAGAACTTATACCATAAGATCTCAGTCCCCCCAAAAAATTTGCTTGTATTGAGTTTTCCTTCCCTTTTAACTAATGAATGCCTCATTCCAAAGTATAGCAACAATGGGAAAATCCAGTTATTCAGATATTGTTTGAAAATCATCTCAGTTTAGAGATCTCGAGTTCCCAAATTCCTGAAATTCCTTGCTGACTTCTGCATTTGCTGGAAGATTAAGGTTAAAAAAGGTTAAAAAAAACCCCAGGATAAAGTCTAGATCTGGTTAAAATAATGGAGAAAAAAAGGAGGAAAAATAGCCATAGGAAAAGAAAATGAAGGGAGAACGTACATATATAGGTACACTAGATTTCAGGAGAGCCAAGTTTAAACAAGTATTTGGAGGGCCTGCCTAGATAGCAAAAACAATAACACTTAGTCTGATATACCACTTCTCAGTGCTTTACAGTCACCTCTAAGTAGTTTTAGAGAGGCAGCATAATGTCCCTAATGATCTGGGTCCTCATTTTACCGATCTCAGAAGGATGGAAGGCTGAGTCAACCTTGAGCTGGTGAGAATCGAACAGCTGAACTGCAGGCAGACGGCAGTCAGCAGAAGTAGCCTATATTACTGCATTCTAACCACTGTGCCACCAAGGCTTATGATGACAGAAGTCCCCAAATCAAAGGAGGCACAGGATGGTTGGAAATTTCTAATAAACAAGATATTGAAAGTACAATCACATACTGTATGATTCTAATGTGGAAGGCAATTTATGCAACTGTTATGCTACATAAAGAACATTTATTAAGATAAAGTAAAACTTAATGTATAGGATGGGTGAAATCAACAATGCCTGATACCTGAAGGAAAGAATATCAGAATTGCAACATAAAAGGGAGTCAGTTTTACAAAGGAACATAAAATAAACAAAAAGAATGTGGGTTTTTATGGGTAGCAAAAAGAAAAGGATGGCCCATTTGTTTCAAACAGATGGCAGAGTAATAACAACTTCCCAATTCCTACTTCACTCCAGTCTTTCTCCATAAGAGAAAATGTGCCCCAGCTATGTTGGAAAACCTGAAAAATATTTGGGGGTCTTTGTAGATCACAAACTGAACATAAAATAGCAACATAATGCACCTGCAACCTCCCCCGCAAAAACCAAACAAACCCACACGTAACTGCCATCAATGTTGCATCAAAGTAAATATAGTGTCAAAAGGAGTCAGATTAACGCCTGCATTAACAGATTAATTGTTCTGATCAGATTAACCCCTGGGAAATTGTGTTTAATTTTGGGTACTATGTTTAAGGAAAGAAATTGACACGCTGGAACACGTCTAGAGAAAAACAACCAAGTTGATTTGGATCCAGGAAGGAAAAATGAATGAGGAATGGTTAGATGTTCTAGGTATGTTTAATCTGTAGAAAATCGCAAGGAGATGATAGTTCCCCAAAAGTACACAAAAAGCTACCATGTAAAAAAAAAAAGGTAGGCTTTCTCTAACTTATTCCAGATGATAGGACAAGGAACAGTGGCCTTACATTAAAGCTACTGAGATTTCAGTTGTACATCTGGAAAAAACCCCTAAATGTAAAAGCTATTTAATCTCTTCTTCACTGGAGGTGTTTATACAAAGACTGGCTCTATCAGGAATGCTGTTGCATTGGGCAACAGATTGGGCAAGAGGACCGCCAACTTCTCTTTACATTGTACGATTCTACAACATGGGAGATGCCATGTGACATATCATCTGAATATTATGTCAAATTGGAGGCACTGTGGAAATGGGGGGGGGGGAACCATCCAAAGTGAACTACTTAATTGTTACAAAATCAGTGTTGTTAAATAATCCTGGTCTTGACACATGAGCAGGGAGAGAAGGCTGAGGTGCCTTGAGATCTGAAGGGAAGAGGATAAAGCACCGGAGACTGTTTTTGTCTAGGATATATGCATGCTTTTATTCATGCTTCATTATGATATTGTTTTTGTTGAGGTGTATATCTAGCTTGACTCAGCCTTCCATCCTTCTGAGGTGGGTAAAGTGAGGAGCTAAATTGTTGGGGGCAATATACTAACTCAGTAAACCACGTAGACAGGATGGTAAAGCATTGTGAAGTGGTATATAAGTCTAAGTCAGGGGTCAGCAAACTGTGGCTCTGGAGCCGCATGTGGCTCTTTCACCCCTCTGCTGCGGCTCCCTGTTACTCAAAATATGTGTCACAACTGCCAATGTGTGACACCCGCCATCACACGATTTATTGAGCTTTTCAATTCCCGGTAGACCAACAATGGATCAATCGAAGGAAAGAAAAGTTTCAGAAGAAAACGTAACATTTGATTCAATGACAGATGTTAGTTTTGTGGCCGCTCAGGAAATAATCCAGCATGAGAAGGGTTTTTGTGGCTCCCGGTGTTTTCTTTTCTGTGGGAAATGGGTTCAAATGGCTCTTTTGAGTGTTTAAGATTGCCGACCCTTGGTCTAAGCGCTATTGCTATCTCTTTGTTGCGATGCGCTACATATCTACCTTTCTGTTGTACGGTGTTATGCCTGAAACTTATTTCTTGTTTTTATCGCCAGCATGTAGAATCCCTGGTATGTTTTGCTAGAACTTGACTTGAGAGGCTAATTATGTTTGATTTATAGCCCATAGAGGTGGTTCTCATTTCAGATGAGGACTTCCCTTGATAATGTACTAATAACCACAGGTTCCAAGAGGCTAAACTGAGACTAATACGGAAGAATTCCAAGCAAAACTTGCAGGGGAGCTCCATAAAGTCACTGAATGGAACAGACAAACTATTTAAGATAAAAGAGATGTGTGAGTGGGGATTTTTTGGTTACTTTTTGCTTGGCATTTCTATATTAACCTCTCTTTTTCTCCGACTCTTATGCAGAGACGAGTGAACATGTTTATATCGTTTGCTGTTTATTTTACTGCTCTTTTTACTGTTATTTGAGTTATTTATTTATTTGAATCGGTAGCAGAACCTAATCCATATGAATATTATAGAAACAGAAAACAGATGGTGCCCTGTCTGGAAGGGTCAATGGGAGCAAGAAGAGAGAAAAATTAAGAAGCGAAAATAGAGATTGAAAGAGAAATGAGTTTCTAGATGTATATCCAGACTAACTTTAGCATTAGGATCTGCAGTACAATTTCATACAATAAGACATGATTCTGATGCTTGCTGCACCGCAGAGAAAACAGCATCATCACAGTTTCATTAGCCTTTTACTATTTCAGCACAATGGGGAAAGATAATTATTTTTCATGCTTTTAAAACTGCATCGTGAAATCCAGCATCAAAGTCAGCAACCTTGGATATCTTTTGGAGCTTCAGTATGGAAGTGGGGCTTACTTATTTTAGCTTATTTTCGTCCAACACTGTTACATAGGCAAATAGATCTGCCTATCCCAATTTAGTCCACGTGCTTTTAAAAAAAATGCATGAAAAGTGACCTTTAAATTATGCATATTTCCCTCTAAAATAAAGATTTTTGGCTTCAGAACTACACTGCAAAATTTGAAATACAGTGCACTTTTAAAAAGAGAAAAAGCTACATTCAGATCTAGGCTGTTTTCTAAGAAGCACAAATGAGATCTGCTTGTTTGCAGATGTAGAGCAAACCCAATTCCCCAGTCTCTTTTGTTCAGTGGACCTTATTTCCAGGTAAAGCCTTACATTGTATAGGACTGTGCATCAGAAACCTACCTGTGCCTGTCCATTGAATGCACTGCCAAGTCAAAAGCATGCTTTCAATTGCACGAAGTATAGGATCCATCAAAGTTGTAGTAGTGATTTTTTTAAAAAAATCACAAGGCATGATCGATTTTGGGGACATCAAGGACAATGATAAAACAAGAATTAAAAGAAGGAAAAATCTGTAGCGGTGAAAACAATCGCCAATAACGCAGTGATTAATAAAGATCCCAGTTCTACATCCTTTCTGCATTCCCCATTGAAACTGTTTCCCTGTAAGGAGAAGCTTCATATCTCTGCTACATGCTGCTTAATTCTGTTCTATTCAAGCATAGTATGGTTTAGGCATTTTAATTTAAATATTTCAAAGAACCAATTTGTGGCAGAGGTGTTGCTTTCCGTCTTAAGTACATATTATGCATTTTTATTACAATTTTGCTACAGCCAAATGTCTTTTAAAAGCCTGATTTAGAAACCACTTCACTGCACTTCAAGAATAGAAAACAAAGAGAGTGCTCCCGAAACGTGATTTACCTGCTGAAATGTATTTTTAAAAAAAACACAAAACAAAAAAACAACAAGCACCTACCACCCTCATAGAAATTAGGGTAATTTAAACCTAGTTCTTATTTTTAGGTTTCAAAGTATTTTGGCATTTAGTTTGTTTGGCTTGATGATTATCATTTTATATAGTTGTAGTTATTTTAAAATGCTGTTTCCATGACAGCCCTGTAAATGAACCTTCAGCTTATGTACTCCTTCCCTTTTTACAAATAAACCCCATTCTTAGAAGGGGAATGTCTGCAGGCAAGCAGGATTTTCTGCTTTATTCTTAAAACATGGCTTGTTGCAACCTCTGTATTGACTGAAGAATAGAAGCCCCTGGTGACACAATTTACTTTCTCCCTCCCACAAATAGTTGAACCCATCAAGCCAGATCTTTAAAGAAAGTATAGCAATGAGTTGTCAAATATCACTCAAAGACAGTCATTTGTCAGTATTTAATTGCTGTTGCCATCATCACTATCAATTTGGATATAAATTGCGGGCATTTCTATTACAGATTTGTAACTATGAATGAACTTCCGCTGTCCTTGTTATGTATGTATTTTAATACAAATGGAGAAGATTTTTTTTTCTCAGTGAAATTTCCTCATCCACATATAAAGGATAAAAATCAGGATTCTCTCCATTGCCCTCCCTTCCTCCCAGCCCACAGTATTCTCCCTTCATATCTTTAGTTAAAATGGTTTTGGGAAAAGAGCTGGACAAATCAAGACTAAAAGTAATTTTAACTCTAATTATAATTAATTTTGATTCTTATTTTAATTCTAATTTTAATATTCATAATTTTAGCTGTTCTAAATTTTTAATAATCTTTAATAATTTTTAATAATTTTAATCTTGATCTCTTTGGATTTGGGATTGTTGGATTTTCTTTGTGTTGTACACTGCCCCGAGTCACAGCTGTTGGGAGAGGGGCGGTATAGAAATTAAATAATAAATAAATAATAAATAAATAATCAAAACTTGTCCAAACATCAGAGATTGGATTACAATTGAGTTACTAAATGACAATGGTTGATTGAATTAATTAAACAAGATTCTGATAGGCATCTGGTTTGGATGGGAACGGACTAGTTATCATGGTTCCCATCCATTCATCTGGTTGCTTTTGCTTAGCAAAAAATGAAACAAAACCAAAACCCAGTTCTCCTGCCTATATTCAAACTTTCCCATTTTTTGGGCTCCTCCTTTGGCTGCCCCATCTTCGGTTTTTCTAAACTGGTTACATTTGGAACTAATTTAGGCCTTACCTGAAGTAGAGGGAGTGAATGCTTTGCTTTATTGTTTCATAACTGT
>JANHFP010003475.1:325520-336512 GCA_032468135.1 Calamaria suluensis
TATGGCTGTACACCGCCCCGAGTCCGCGAGGAGAGGGGCGGTATATAAATTTAATAATAAAATAAAAATAAATAAATAAATAAATCTCTTCTTCATAGCCTGTTTGTCCCTGCGTCTGTCTGGTCTCAGGTGGGGCGCTATTCCCAATTCTTCCTCTGAGCTGTCCCTCTCCGACTCCACCCCCAGATCCCTGGAGTCTCCCTGGGCCTGTTCTTCCTCAACTCCCAACTTCCCCTCCCTACACTCTGCCAGCTGCTCCTCCTCGACTTCCAAGTCGGAAGCTGGCAGAGGCATGACAGATGCTGAATCATTCCCATTGCATCAGCTGTCAGTTACCTCTGCGTACAACCTTCCAACATCTTACAGCTATTAAATCTTCATTCTCTGACACTCCTCCCATTTAAAGCTCTACATCTGATAATCTGAACTCTTTAACATATTTCTTATATTTTTTCTACAGATATAGGTTTAGTTAATATATCAGCTAAATTACAATCACAGGAATGATGTTTCTCCTTTCCAGCTTCTTTAACATTACAGTGTTTAATGTCTACATGTTTACTTCTATTCCTATGAATCACCATTGTTATACATGCAGCATTGTCCTCTGACTAGAACAGCATCTTTTATATTTACATTTACAACTTTCAGCATATACCATATTATCTCTGAACAAACCTCAGATAAGGCTATGAATTCTGCCTCAGTGGGTAAAAGTGCCACTGATGGTTGTTTTCTGGATTTCCATCCAATTATGGTGTCTGCAAACAATACTACAAACCCTGTAGTAGACTTCCTATCTTACACATTATTTGCCCAGTCACCTAGCATTTCAAACTGAGATCATCAGACGGCTGTATCCATAATCCTAAATCTATTGTTCCTTTCAGATACCGTAGTATTCTCTTTACTGCCAGCCACTGGTATTGATTTGGTGCCACTGTGTACCTGCTTAATATACTAACCACATTGGTGATATCAGGCCTTGACCACTGGAATAGATATAATAAGCTGCCTATAGTAGATTAGTATATTTCCTTATCACATTCTGTGTCATTTTCTGTTCCACCGTGTTCTGAAAGTTTGACGACATCAGGGTTGGTGCAGTCTAACATATTGTATGTCTCCAGTAACTGTTTTATTTTCTTTGTTTGCCTTATTACATATCCTCCTTGTTGCATTTTACTTACCTCTACACATAGATAGATCTTAACTTCCCCTAGACTTTTTTAGTCTGAATTCATTTTTCAATTGCTTACCAAAACCATAACACAGTGCACACTGTTTAGAAATAAAACATGCTAACAGCAAACACATTTCTCCTTCATATTGTGTCACATAAACATGCATCCACTTTGCTGCTCCTAAATCCTAGGTCAGTTTTTGCCATTGTTTGCTGAAAGTAGGGGATACCCATGGGGGTTGCGTGTCACCGTGCCCACACCCATAATTCAATTTGCCCTACCCTCCCTAGAAAGGCTCTGGAGCCTAGGGAGAGTGAAAAACGGGCCTTCCCCACACCCCAGGCCCTTCAGAGGCTGGAAACAGCCCCTTTCCCAACTTCTGGTGTGCCTGGAAGCCCCAAAAATCAGCTGGCCAGCGCCTGCATGCACATCAGACCTGAACTAGGGCAACACTCATGTGCCCACCGATATGGCTCCATGTGCCACCTGTGGCACCCGTGCCATAGGTCTGCCATCAAGGTCCTAGGTTCTTAAGAGCGGTATCCAAGCATTGGCTCTAATTCCTGGCTGATTGCTTCAATCCATATATGGCCTTATTCAATCTATATACAGGTGAAACTCAAAAAATTAGAATATCATGCAAAAGTTCATTTATTTCAGTAGTGCAACTTAAAAGGTCGAACTAATGTATGACATAGACTCATCACTGTCAGGCCGCCTGACAACGTACCTGAAGAAGGGAGTAATCCGCACTCGATGGTGAACGGGATCAAGCACTGGTGGCGGGTTAGGTGACGTGAAGAAAGTAAATGATGGCTTAGCCTGCCTGAAGGGCTAATTGCAGGGCGTGGTGGCCTGGAAGGTGGAGATTGGCTGGCTGGGGACATAAAACCACGGCAGGAACAGGGAGCGGGGAGAGCTGTTTTCCCATGTTTGCCATTGGGTTTCCTGTCTGCTTCAGCACGAAATAAAAGAGCTGTGTTTCACGTCTGGAAGAGTGTGGAGTCGTTCTTTGAGCAGCTGCCTTTGACAAGAAAACAGCTCTCCCTGAAAACCCCTCGTTGCCGCGTTTTGCCGACGGAGGCTGCTGGAAGCTGCTGGAAGCTGATGGAAGAACTGCTGGGGGCTATCGGCGGAATGGAGGACGCGGCTGGCGTGGCTCCGCAGGGCGGGATTGGCGTGGAAGACTCCGTAGCCGTGAGGCCAAAGGAGCCCCTGATGGAGGACGGCTTGGAGAAGCGGGGCTCCGGTTCGTGGTGGCACGGATCGGCGTTGAGACAGCCATCGAGTAAGCGTCTGCCTTCGCCGTCCTATGCACCGCCGGTGACGGGGTGGAGTCGCGAGGCCGAGACGAGGTCTGACGTCATCAAGAAGGGACGAAGAAGCGAACGGCGCGCGACGATGGCACGCCTTCACCAACAGTTTGGGGCACTGGCTTTAGAGGAGGAGGCCGAAGAGGATGACGATCGAGCGTACGTAAGCCGTCGACCCCAGCGCACGGGAGGAAGATCACCTAGCTTACCGGCCGAGGAAGGGGAGTCTTTCAGTTTCCCCCCCGCAACCCCTAGGACTACCGGGTCTCCCCCACAATCAGGAAGGCAGGTGCCCCGGGGCTTACAACTGGTGGCTAGGCACCAACCCGCTGAACCTGTTTGGGCAGCTGGCTTGGCACCACAACCCATCTGGGGCCCTCCTCCCCTCCAGGCTCATTTTAATGGGAGCCCGGATCGCGTGGCCGTTTTTATTAATCAAGCCTTAGGCCATGTAGACACGTATGGCCATTTGTATCCCCATCCATGGGCTGTAGTCGGAGCTATATCTGGGGTTATGACAGGAGATGCAGCCGATTGGGTGGCGGACTTACATAGTGAGAGGGCAAGGGAACTAGCTGACCCTGGACTATTTTTGGACGCATTAAGAGCTCGCTTCCAGGATGAGGAGTGGAGGCACACCGCTGAAGATGATTTGCTCTCATTAGCCCAAAAAGGCCGCCCAGCACGAGACTATGTGGTTGCATTTAAAAAGGCGGCAGGCAGATTACGATCATGGCCTACTCATATGTTGGTGCAGCAATTTAAGACTGGATTGGACAGCAGGTTACGCAAAGCTTGCGTGTACCGGGGTCTAGGCCATGATCTGCAGAGTTGGTATAGAGCCGCGGTGGAGATAGACCGAGAGTTGCGCCAGGAGGGCCCCACCCCTGGTTCTAGAAAAGGCCCAGGGTTCCCACGAAAACCGCTAGGACCAGCCAGGGGAGGGAATGAAAAGGCCGATCAGCCGGCCCTGGAGTTGGGGCAAAGGCCCAGTTTTTGTTGCTACCGCTGTGGGAGACAAGGCCATAGAGCAATGGAATGGCCTATTCCACCCCTTACTCCATTGCACGAGGAAGAGACCCAAGAAAAAGGGAAACCCCAACGAGAGAAGGGAATATCCCGTCGGGTGTCTAGAAGCGGAGCATACCGGGCACGGGAGGAGCATGCTAACGAAGCTTCCCCAGAACAAGACCCTTCATGGACGGACGGACAAGGCAAAGCTGATGGGTCCGACGATTACATGGTAAGCGATCCGGTATTACCCTTCATGCTACCAGTGGAATTGAAACGGGGGTCCGATGGGGCATGGGTGCCTCACCGGGCTCTTCTGGACACGGGGTGTACACGTTGCATTATGAGTGAACGCCTAGTGACCCGGTTGCAGATTACCACCTACCCACTGTTCCGTCCGGTGCAGTTTGAACAAATGGATGGCTCGGTGTTAGGGGGTCACCCTGCAACGCACGTAACAGACTTAATACCCTTGAAAATGGAAGACCATGTTGAGCTTATCAGGTTCATTGTGGTTCCCACGCTGGAAGAAACATTGGTGCTTGGCTTGTCATGGATGGATAAGTGGTGCCCTGTTATTTGGTGGGATGATGACTGGCGACGCATCCGAATCCAGTCACGTAGAAGGATTAACCCACCCATAGGAAGGGCAGTCGAGCCTACTTCAATTGATTTAACAGGGGTTCCTGTTTGTTATCACGATTTAAAGGAAGTATTTAGCACAGCAGCGGCCAATGACTTACCACCCCATAGGGCAACTGACTGTGCCATAGACCTGAAGCCAGGGGCTCGCTTACCAAAACCCCGGATGTACCCTATGTCGCTAGCGGAACAAAAAGAAATGCGGCGGTACATTGATGAAAACCTGGCCCGGGGATTCATTCGACCAAGTAAAGCGAGCATAGTGGCACCCGTCATGTTTAGAACTAAGAAGGACGGGGGTTTACGCTTATGCATTGATTTTAGGGGCCTCAACGCAGTCTGTGTGGACTACCCCTACCCCTTACCCCTTATTAAAGAGTTGTTGGCAGCAGGGAGTGTTTTTACAAAATTGGACTTGCGAGAGGCATACCATCGCATACGGGTACGACCCGAGGACGAGTGGAAAACCACGTTTAATTGTCCTCTGGGTAGCTATGCGTACCGAGTAATGCCTTTCGGTCTTCAGGGGGCCCCTGCTGTTTTCATGAACCTAATCAACACCGTCCTGCATGACTTTTTGTACAACGGGGTATTGGTCTACCTCGACGATATCCTCATATACTCAACTAACATAGAGGAACATGTGCAACTTGTCCGAAAGGTGTTAGAGAAACTGATGGCTGCGAAGCTATTTGTAAAGACATCAAAATGCGCCTTCCATAAGGCATCAATAGACTACTTAGGGTACCATATTTCTAGCGAGGGGCTAGCAATGGATCCGGACAAAATCAGGTCAATAGTAGAATGGCAGACCCCCAAAACGCGTAAGCAATTACAAAGCTTCCTGGGGTTTGCCATCTTCTACCGGCAGTTTATTCCAGGGTTTTCCGGCGTCGTATTACCATTGACGGAATTACTAAAAGTGAAAGGGATAAAGCCGTCCCCATCCCAAAGAATACCCTGGGACGACAACTGTAGGAAGGCGTTTGACACTCTCAAAAAGTTGTTCACCACAGAGCCAGTTTGAAAACATCCGGACATGTCTAAAGAGTTTGTAGTGCAGGCGGATGCCAGCAACACAGCAGTGGGAGCAGTCTTACTCCAATATAACCAGTCCGGATCCCTACAACCGTGTGCATATACGTCCCGAAAATTCACGCAAGTAGAAAGAAATTGGACTATTTGGGAAAAGGAGGCCTTCGCAATTTATTGGGCTCTCCTTTCTTGGAGACATTTACTGGAAGGGTCAGAAATCCCGTTCACAGTTTGGACCGACCACAGAAACCTGGAGGTCCTACAGAAAATGAGGCAGTTGTCCCCAAAGCAAGTACGATGGGCCCTGTTCTTTAGCCGTTTTAAGTTTAGATTGACATATGTTCCTGGGAGAAAGAACTTTTTAGCGGACAGTCTTTCCCGTCTTCCCCAATACGAAGGAAGTTCAGAACCGGTGGTACAACCCCTGATCTCCTCTCTTTGTACCATCCAAAAGGAGAACGGGGTAACCCCAGGTATGATACAGGAAGCGTTACGAAAGGATAAATGGTTCTCTGACAACCAGAAAACAATACAGTTAACCGATGGGTTAGGGTATGTGAATGGGAAACTCTACATTCCTAACGCTATCCGTGAGCGTATTCTATATTGTCATGATCATAAGACTGCTGGCCATTTCGGATTTACAAAAACTTTACACCTCGTACGTCGGAGGTATTGGTGGCCCCAAATGAGGAGTGAGATTGAACGATATGTAAAAGCGTGTGAAACCTGTCAAATGAGTAAAATCCGGTCAGGTAAACCCTGGGGCCTATTACAGTCAGTAAGTTGTCCACAGACCCCCTGGGAAGAGGTGTCAATGGATTTCATTGTGGACCTGCCCCCCAGTTATGGGTACACTGTCATCTGGACGGTTGTGGACCTATTCTCGAAACAGGCCCATTTCATCCCGTGCAAAGGGTTACCCTCGGCTAAGGTGTTAATCGGGTTGTACATCAAACACGTGTTCCGGTTACACGGGGTTCCGAAGAAAATACTATCGGACCGAGGGGTGCAATTTACGGCGGCATTTTGGAGAGGGTTTTTAGCAGAACTGGGCATCACTCAATTGCTCAGTTCCGCATACCATCCATGCACGAATGGGGTAGCGGAACGTACGAACGCTATGGTTGAGCGGTACCTTCGCTCGTACGTAAACTACCAGCAAACAGACTGGGTTGATTTGATTCCGTTCGCTGAAGCGTCATATAATAATGCTGTACACGCTAGTACCGGGTTTGCACCATTCAAGGTGGTCTATGGGACAGAGGTGGAAATGATTCCGGAAACACCGGGGTTGGCTACGAGAGGGTGTAATAACCCAGGAGAATGGCTTGACAGGATTCGAACATTGTGGCCAAATGTTCGAACAGCCTTAGACGAGGCGTCTGCTACCTACAAACAACAAGCGAATAAACATCGATTACCGTCGTTCGATATGAAAGTGGGGGACAGAGTATATGTATCGACTAAATACATGAAACTATACCGAACGAGTAGGAAATTAGCCCCAAAATATCTAGGACCTTATCCAATAAGTAAAGTAATAAACCCTGTCACCGCTAGGGTACAATTGCCCCGGTTACTGGGGAAAATACACCCAGTTTTCCATATAAGCCTCTTAAAACCTGTGACCACCACGGACATCCATCCCCGGCCCGGTCCGATACATACAGATCAATTCGAAGTAGAACAGATCCTAGACTCCCGATGGAAACGCAGTCAGCTAGAATATCTGATTAAATGGAAGGGATATCCTGCTTCAGAAGCATCCTGGGTAAATTACCGTAAAATAAGAGCACCCAAAGTGATACGTAGCTTCCACGCTACATACCCACAAAAGGCAGGAGGCTGATGGTGATGTTGTATATATGTATAATCCTTTGTATTTATTTCCAGAACGAACCTTGGTGAAGGGGGGCGGCATGTCAGGCCGCCTGACAACGTACCTGAAGAAGGGATCACTACGCACTCGGTGGTGAACAGGATCAAGCACTGGTGGCGGGTTAGGTGACGTGTAGAAAGTAATGATGGCTTAGCCTGCCTGAAGGGGCTAATTGCAGGGCGGGGTGGCCTGGAAGGTGGGGATTGGACGGCTGGGGACATAAAACCACGGCTGGAACAGGGAGCGGGGAGAGCTGTTTTCCCATATTTGCCATTGGGTTTCCTGTCTGCTTCAGCATGAAATAAAAGAGCTGTGTTTCACGTTTGGAAGAGTGTGGAGTCGTTCTTTGAGCAGCTGCCTTTGACAATTGCATCTGAAGACTTCTGTCTTTTCTGGAAAGATGGGTGGAACAATTTGCATGGAATGCCATAAGATAAATTTGAGGATCAAGTCAAACTTATACACTTGATTTTTAAAAACACCAAGCAACACTGTTTTTAAGCATGAAATTCCACCCCAAATCACATCCCAGTATCCGTTTTTGCATCTGAGTTCAATTTTTTTTTTTTGCTTGTGGGCACCTTTTTTTCTGACCCCGGCATCGTGTGTTTTATTCCCCAGGCACCAAAAACACTTTATTGTTTTTTAAAAAAAACAGCAAGCAACACCATTTTTAAGCTTCGAATTCGACCCCAAATCACTTCCTATCATCTGTTTCTGCATCTGAGTTCAATTTTTATTTTTATTTTTGCTTCTGGGCACCTTTTTTCTGACCCCGGCATCGCGTGTTTTCTGCCCCGGCACCAAAAAGACTTGATATTTGAAAACAGCAAGCAATACTGTTTTTAAGCATGGAATTCCACCCTGAATCATGTCCTAGCATCATCTGAGTTCAATTTTTTTTTGTTTTGTTTCTGGGCATCTTTTTTTCTGACCTCAGCATCACATGTTTTCTGCCCCGGGCACCAAAACACTTGATTTTTAAAAACACTAAGCCACACATTTTTAAGCATGGATTCCACCCCAAATCACATCACAGGATCTGTCTTAGAATTTGAGATCACAAATCTTTTTCCTTCTGGGCACTTTTTTCCTGCTCCTGGACACCTTTTTTCCTTACCCCAGAATCATGCTTTTTTTTTTCCCCGGGCACCAAAAACATTTGATTTTTAAAAACAGCAAGCAACACCATTTTTAAGCATGGAATTCCACCCCAAATCACAACACATCATCCGTTTTTGCATCTGAGTTCACTTTTTTTTTTGACCCAGGAATCACACATTTTCTTCCCCAGGCACCAAAAACACTTGATTTTAAAAACAGCAAGCAACACCATTTTAAAGTATGAAATGCCACCCCTAATCACATCCTTGCATCTGTTTTTGCATTTGAGTTAAGAAAAAATGTTTCTAGGCACCTTTTTTTCTGACCGTAGTATCACACATTTTCTTCCTCAGGTGCCAGTTTGGCAAAATGCTGTTGTGGCATCTTGTGTTACTATTTGGGATTTCCTTAAGCTTGTACATACAATTCAAGAAAGTGGGTAGGTTTCAATAGAAAATTAAGAAGATACGCTTGATCATTGCCTCCTGGGGGGAGTGAAGCCACCTGCTCTGGAGGAAATGATAACTCTGCTGAAGAAAGCGACCCTTGATCTAACCATTTCAGATAACTTTCAACTGATTTCCAATCTTTTTTTTAGTGGGGGGACAGGAGAGTTATTTAAAAAGGGGGTAAGGAATCCGCTGCAGCAGATTAGCTACAAGTAACAGATACTGTTTTCTAGACTTCCTCTGTTAGGATCCAGTCCCCACCATGACATGAAAACTACATTCATCACTCTTATGGATGGATGACTTTTCTCACAACTCAAATGGGATGAATCCATCTTAGTTCTTCTAGATTTCCCAGTGATGATTGATGACCAACAACTGCAACCTTCTAAACAACTTACAAAGGAGGCAAATCTGCTGCATTTATATATTTGTTTGTTTGTTTGTTTGTTTATACATACAATTTATGTCTATCCATCCATCCAATGGTGGGATTAGAGTAATTTAACAACCCTAATGATTTCTTCCAACAGCCAGTTTGCCAAACTGCTCAGAAAGTTAACAACCTTCAGTCAGTGGCTGAGGACAGGGGGAGCAATCCTTAATTGCTCTGCACTGGTATAAATAATACAGGACTCAATGCTCTCTCCCCTGTTGTTTAATCTCTATATGAAGCTGTTGGTAGAGGTCACCTGTTGGCTTGGAGTGAAGAAGTGTTTGATATTTAAATACACCTTACGCCACTGTAGGCTGAGTTGGAAAGCCTGAATTGGTGTCTTGGGGCTTTTAAGGATTAGATATGGAAAACTCAGTCAATAAAACATCTGGATAACCCAGTAATTAGTACCTGTAATAGTTGTTCTTTATAGGGTTTTCAACTCGACCTGTACTGCTGGCTTCTGTTCAAAGTGCAGGTGGAAGCTGTCAGAGGGCCTTTGCACATGTTCAGCTGATGCGCCAGCTCCAAGCACATCCAGGTCATGACGCCTGGAAGTGGGAATTCACATTTGTTTCACCAGGCAGCTAGACTATAGTAATGTACAGCAGGGAAGCTGCAACTAGTACACAATGTGGTGCCTCATGCTGCAGGCAAGACAATCCCACCACTGCGGAATAACACCAGTTTTAAATTTGCCGCCCTAGTGATCTGTAGGTTTCCAGCCTTAATTCAAAGCATTGCCTAAAAAGCTGCCTACTGTACAGCATCAGTATAAATTCTATTGTATATCAATGTACTGTTCCTGCCTAGGCAGGGGGTTGGACTAGATGACCTCCAAGGTCCCTTCCAACTCTTATTCTATTCTATTCTACTTTCACATCTGGCACCACTTTGGCCAAAGTGGCTTTTCTTGTATGAGCTAAATAGCTGGCCTTTTTCATGGAGATGCCCAACCTCTTACATTGATTCCATCTCTCTTTGCATTTTGCATGCTGTTTTGCCAGTACATTTCCACTGACCTTTCTCTAGGATTATGTGTGTTTGTCCTGAGTACTATGCATGTGTGCAAATGGTATTTTTAAAACTAATTTGACAGTGCTGTTTTTTTCTGTATTGTTTTTGCTTTGTATTTCATTATCCAGAGTCTTAACTGATTAGGGTGATCTATAGGTAAGGCAAATGCATAACTGGATCCTGTATGAATCTGTCTGATCCCATTTTAAAAACACCTAAATTGGTAGCCATCACCCCATCTCATGCCAAGCGCTTTAATAGGTTAACAAGATGTTGTCTATGGAAGTAATTTCTTTTTCAATCTTGAAGGTTTCTGCACTTCATAGAAATGAACCAGTCCCCCTCCCCTAAGCTCTAATGTTGGGAAAGAAAGAAAAACATCTTTTTCGGTTCACAATTTCTGCATACAATACATAATTTTATATACCTTCATTGTGTTTCTCCTACAGTAACTTGTCCTCTTTCTAAACAAATAGAATTGAGTTCTTCCTCATGAATGCTACGTCTGAGAAAGAAGAAAAGACATTTTACAAAGAAACACACACACACAAACATGCAAGCTGAGAAAGAAGTAAAGCACTATTATCCATAAGTGGTTCTTTCTACAATGAGAGTGCTGCATGTTTTCTCTTGTAGAAGTCACTGCTGGTTCCTTCCACTTAGCTTTTGCTTCAGTAAGAGCTAAACCACTCCCTTGAATTATCCTTGTGACTTCATTGCCAAATCCCTATAATATCCATGGCACAGTCTAGAGCTGGTTGGCCATTGTCTTTGTTAAGTCCTGATCGACAGGCCACCGGGCCAATCGATTCAAAGGACGAGAGGACCAATCATGAGCCGCACGGTTTGCGCGGGAAGTTTGAAGGCTTGTCAGTGGCCGGGAGCCGGCAGCCGCTACGGTATAAAAGCGGCTGCACGC